>JAVJIF010017717.1:0-77252 GCA_038442645.1 Agave tequilana | reverse complement strand
TTTTCTTTTTAGTAAAAGGTGAGCCGAACTCCCTTTGCTTCGACTTTCTTTTATAATTAGCCATCTCAATATTTCATGCTAATTGTTAAAAATATCCTTTAAAATTATGATCCTTTGAAATGTGCATGTAAATTTATTTCTTTGATAAAAATCTTTCCTACTTTATTTTTCCAGAGATTCCTTATGCAATTGTAATATATAGAATTTTTCATGAGAAATTTAATATCATTTCTTTGAAATAGTATATATTTTCAATATATTATAATTTTTTTAATAAAAATTTAGTAATAAAGAGACGGAGAATAAATTTCAAGAGAAAAAGTCTATAAATAAATAAGTTTGGAAAGGCTTGTAACAAAAGTTAAAGGAACTCTAGAAAATATTTTGAAAATCTCAAAAAGTTATAAAATGTAGTTGTTGCAAGGATGCGAAATTCTTTCATATTTATGAGATTGCAAAAAATATTTTAAAATTAGCAAGAAAGATAAAGTGAATAGGGCACAATTCTAGTTAACAATTCTAAAATAAAACTTTACATTTTTTGAAAAATAAAAATTTTATTAACACATTAAAAATTAGCCTTATAATATTTTTATTATTTCTTAATTTATTTATTATATTTTTAACTAGGAATCCCTGAAATTTAAAAAATAAAATCAAAGAAACTATGATCATAATAATATTTTCTTCATTTTGTTAATTGATGATAAGACATAAAAAATAAACCAATAGAAATACTATATAAAAATAAATATTCTTTAAAATGACAAAAATAAATTAAATAAAACTAAAAAAATCATTCTGCATCAACTTTTAATTATTTTAAATGAGAAATTTGGAAAATACTGAATATGTAAGACAATTGCAAATTAATCATTCATGCTATTTATTATTTATTCCTTTTTATCTCTCTTCATGTCAACTTAAGAATTATGTGAAATGTCTAAATGAATGAAGTGATAATTTTGTAAATGCTAAGATTCTAGTTAGTTCTATTCATATACATTGTATATCTGTGTGAGAGATATAATAGAAAAGTTTGACCCTTTTGTCTTCATCAAAAAATATGTTTCCATTAAATTATTATGAATAATCAAAAATGTTATTTTATATAATGAACGTTATGTGTATGTGGAATGATGAGATGTAAAAGAAAAGGGTATGCTAAGTGTATATACCATAAATTTTAACTTAAATTATACTGTTATTGTGAAAGTTATGCTTAAAATATATAGGGCATTTGTTACACCCCCTATTTCAAAAACGTAATTAGGTAAAAACTTACTCACATAATTTATTCATTCAACCATCTCTTTTTTTAAAGTAAGACTTCGCCCATGTGTCAACGCTGAAGCGCTCATCAGCGGAGAAAGATGAAAATGCCCTAAGTATCGCTTCAGAAAAGCGGATCGCTTCGAAATTGTCTTATTTCTGAGGACTGTGGTAAGATCACAGTCCTCATAAAATGATCATAGTATAGAGGACTACGACTATAATCACAGTCCTCACAAAATGCCTTATTTTTAGGACTATGACTATGATCACAATCTTCACAAACTGCACTATTTATGAGGACTGCGAACATAATCGCAGAGCTAATTCTGAGTCTTTATAAAATTGTGACATGATCATAGTCCTCTTTGTTAGGATTGTGACCATTCACAAAAATGTCCTATATTTAAGCCTTTATGAGGACCGCAACACCATAATTGCATTCCTCACAAATGCTTTTATTTCTGTGTCAGTGTTCACAGAGGAATGTGATCATGAGTCGGATCCTCATATCAGTATCGTCATCATCAACAGACTCTTGTCCACTGATACGAAAGATCTCGCCCCTCCAACCTGAGCAGGTAGACCTGCGAATAACTCTGCATCGTGGTCAAAGTGAGGGAAAGAGCAACATTAGGGTGTTTGGGAAGGATAAAAGAGGAAATAAAAATATATAAAGAAGTGGTGATTGGGAGGAATCAGTTTTATGCTAATGTGGATGAGGTTATAGCGAATAAAAGATGTAGCTGATTTATTTCTAATATGAAGAGTGTTGGAACTTGTTTTTGATGAAGACTATGTGACGCATATGTGACGCATTTCATTTGGAGCTCTAACACATGACGAATCAAGAGTTCTACATGATCAAGATGCCCAAGGAGAGTTGATATGTTGTGGTTTGTAATTATGAAGTAGCATGTAAAAAGCCTTGACACAAACACACATTTCATTGTCCTGTTAGTCGACTTGCAGTCTATTATAGTCGACTAATCCATGTGTAGTCAACTAACCAGAACACCAAGTCGACTAAGTCCTGTGTCAAAACAGACCCAACTCTCTGTTTCTGCATTAGTCGACTTGACAGTCAATGTAGTCGACTAATAGCTTTTATAAGTCGACTAATCCCTTGCCCCTAGTCGACTAATAGCTGGTCCAGTCGACTTATAAGTAGTTGCAGTCGACTTGAATCAGTTATTCAGAAACTGTCACTCCAACGTATCTGACCTAGTCGACTTAGCCAAACTTAGTCGACTAATAGAAGGAAATTTGCCTGGTATAGTCGACTAACTCAAAAGGCAAGTCGACTATAGGCAAGTTTCTGACTGTTGACAGTTTTCGTATCTGGTCTTTTGTGCAACGAATTCCAACGTTTCTATCATTTGAAGCTCCTATAACTACCCTACTTACCCTAGTCTTAAGCTATATAAAGGGTAGTTAGTCCAAAGGCCAAATAACAATCCAAATCTTCAGTTTTCCAAAGCAAAATTCTGCAAAACCGAAAAACTGATTTCCAACTTCTGTTCTTCACAAAAGTCATTTCCATTTGTGAAGTTCTCTGAAGTTTGTCCTATACTAGACCTTGTCCACGTTCATACACATACCAAGACTTATAGGAAAGTTGTAATACTCAAGCAAGCATTGTACACGGGTGCTTCTTGGTGTAGAGGCAGTTGTACAAGGTGAAGGTTATTCTCTTGGTGGAAGAGAGGTGTTCTCTTAGATGTAGAGAAGGTGTACACATTTGGCAAAGGGAATTTGTCAAGTGGTGTGCATGGTTGTGATTTTGGGTGTACAAAATCAAGATTAAAGGAAAATCTCAAGCGGGTGGCTTGGGGACTGGATGTAGGTCACGAGGACCGAACCAGGATAAATCTCTCGTGTTTGCATTGTCTAAACTTTTCTGAGATTTGATTTCCTTTATGCAAGTTATTATTGTTTAACGTTAATCCTTCTTGTTTTAGTTTTGTGTTGACTTGGGTATTTTTTAGATCCATAATTGCCAACAGAGATAGTTTCGCATTCAACATTATCTCGGGGACCAACAATTGGTATCAGAGCGGGTACAAGTCAACAACAAAGATGGCAACAGAGTTCTCATCATCCCAATTCAAAGAAGGACATTCTACACAACGTCCACTCTATTTGACGGATCCAACTACAACTATTGGAAGTGTAAAATGAAGATCTACTTGCAATCGCTCAATTACGACCTTTGGAACATCGTAGAAGCATCGTACACCAAGCCAACAACCAACTACAACGCTTGGAGTGAAGATCAAAATAAGAACGCGAAACCTGACGCCAAAGCGATGAATGCCTTGTTCTGTGCCTTAACAAAAGAAGAGTTCAACCGTGTTTCAACAGCAACTTCTGCACATCAAATTGTAAGTTCACCTAGAGGGGGGGGTGAATAGGTGATGGCTAATCTAAAGGTCACTTATGAACAAATAATGCGGAATTAAAACTAAGTTGACCAAATAAAGCTTCTTATTAATTTAAACACTTATGTATAACCAAGAGTGTTGCCGAATTCCCTTGCGAGGCTCTGGACAAGCTCCTCTAGATTCCCCTTGAATGGGTTGAGGTGCCGCGTTGGCTCTCTTGGTTGAATACAAGTGTTAACAACAATCCCAAGCAAGTATGTATATCAATTATGAGCACAAGGGAATATATCATGCATATATAAGATGAACACAATAAATTTGAATGCAAGATATAAAAGAGACAAAGAGAGAGAGAGGGATAGAGTAAGCAATCGCAAACACAAAGGGTTTGTTTCGAGGTTCGAGCACACTTGCTCTACATCCCCGCCTTCGACACACGAAGGATTTCCACTATGTAAGATCCCACCGGATCTCCTCGGTGCCGTACACCTACAACCCTCGGACTCCCAAGTCCCGTACACACGCAAGTCCACCGACTCGCCGAGGCCGTACCTCGAACCACAAGAGTTCACAACCGAACTCTAGCCACCAACAACGAGCACACTTGCCCGTTCCTCAAATACAAAGAAAGGATCTCTTTGATGATCACAACACTTGATCACTAAAGAGCACTCTCACTACAACACACCTATAAGAATATCTAGCAATGGAAAGCTCAAGTGTGTGGTGAGAAAATGAAGGAAAGAAAGCTTTGTTGGAAAACACAAGAAATCACTTAAACACTCTCTTGATAAAAACTCTTCCTTTGATTGGAAGTATTTGCACTAAAATCTTGTAGAGAAACTCCTCTAAAAGTGTCTGAAAAACAGCTCAAGAAGTCTCCTAAATGTTAACCTCAAAACAGATGACAAAATCCCAATTTATAGGCTGCCAGAAAATAGAGCCGTTGGGGTTCTGTCAGAGCTGGCGGTCGACTCCGGTCGACCGGCCAACGGTCATTTTTCTGACCGTTGCAGCCACCGGTCGACTGGTGAGTCGACCGCTCTTCTGGAAAGAACTGTCGGTCGACCGATCCGGTCGACTGGCATTTCCAGAGAGCAACAGGTTGGGTCGGTCGAGTATCGGTCGACTCCGGTCGACTGATACGCACATGCACAAAAACTGTGCATGTCGGTCGAGTGCCGGTCGACTGCCGGTCGACCGGTCACTGAGAAATTCTGAAAAATCAGAACTTACAGGACCTGGAAAATTTGGATTTGGTTTTGGTCTTGGATAAAATGTTTTGGTCTTGAAAAATCATAGAGTATGAGCATGTGTCATACTACTATCAGGGTAAAATACTTGGTAAAAATTCTTTGATAAAAACCTAATTTTCCATGAAATGTTTTTCCAAACCTTTATCAAATACAAAAACAAGATATTTGAGTCCATTTAAAAGCATGGTGTGTAGGATATGATCCACTACACAATCAATATGAAAATATCTTGTTTTTGACATAAAGCTCTAATCATGATTTGGTTTAAAGATAGAACTATGAAATACCAAAATCCAAAATAGTATTTTGTCTCAAAGAAAAATCTTTTTCTACTCTAGAAAATCTTTTACTAAATAAAAATTCTTTTCTAAAAAGAAATCTTTTATGAAATCAATTAAATCAAGAGTTCTATCAAGAGTGGTGTGTGTGATATAACTTGAGCAATCCACCAACTATCTATCCTTTACATTTTTACTAAAACAAAAATACAAATTCTATACCTAGACACAAGTCTTCAACTTCTTGAAGTCTTCCCTTGAAGGCTTCTCATCTTCTTGACTTGGTCCAAGCTTGATCCAAAAACTTCTTGGATCACCACATGCAAGCTCCAAATCTTGTTCTTTTATCCTTTGTTGAGCTATGCACCTACTAAGATCTTGATCATGAATCTGTCACTAATTAGCACAAGATCATTAGTAAATATAACTTCATGAGTTGATCATCATCAAAACTAGGGCGATAGGCCTTTTGGGCCAACAATCTCCCCCTTTTTGATGATGACAAAACTCATGAAATTATATATGCATGGATTAAAGTAAGTTTCAAAGAAGCTCCCCCTTAACTCATGCATAATAAAATAAGCAATAGATATTCAATGAAGCACATGACATGTATGCAATGTAGGAGATGCAATCATATAAATCAAATCATAAATCAAATCTTTTGCTCCTAATTGCAAGACAACATATATACATAAATACAAATCTTACTCCCCCTTAAAAAGGAACCAATACTTCTCCCCTTAAGTAAGGAAATCATGAAATCATGCATATAAAATCACAAATTCTTCTCCCCCTTTTTGTCAATCATCAACAAAGGGTTCAAAGAAAAAATACATCAAACAAATTTTTCTCCCCCTTTTTGTCAAAAACAAAGAAATCAAGGAGGGTAAAATACAAATCAATCAATAAAAATTTATATGCGATATAAAATGAAGAGGAAGACGTTAAGTTAGCTTCCCGACACATATACATTACATGAAAGAGGGATGACAAGCCCTAATTCACATAACGTATAATATGTCATGCATAAGAGGAGATGTGAAGCTCCCCCTACACACGTATATCATATAAAGAAGAGTTGTCAATCTCCTCAATTTATAATATACTCAACATGAATCTATATGTAAGAGAGATGTTAAGCTCTCCTTGCATATAGACAATACAAATCAAAATTTTGAATTTTTCTTATGAAAACAAATTTTGAAATATCTTAAAATAAATATTTTCTTTTAAGGTACCAAATGAGAACAACCAAATTTTGAATTTTGATACCAATATGAAAAACAATGCATAAGCTTGAAGATAAATAAGATTTGAAGTAAGCTTAGCATTAACAACTTTGTGCTTTAAAAATATAAGAGTCAATTTTAGCTAAAGCACAAGTACAAATCCATATATGTATGAAAAAGAGTATATCAATTGAAGTAGATACATACATATATGAAAGAACAAAATATGAGTATATACAACAAGAGTCAAATTGATACCAATTGAAAATATCCAATGATACCAATTGAAAGTAAGCATAAGTGTATACATCATATATCTACCATATGAAGAATTCGAACTAGTTAAATGAACTTGTTTTAAGAACTAGTACGAGATCCTTCATCAAGGAATAAGTTAAAAAGTTTTTCATGAAAGATCAATGAAACACAAGGCACTAAAAAGCACTCTATCCATAAAGTCCATATCAAAAAGAAGTGAGTGTGGATAGTGTTATGTGAAACATGGTATCATGAAAGTTGCAATAAAACTCAATATTCCTTAAAATCATAAATTTTGAAAATACGAAAATCATTACAAATTTTAATATATGAAAATCATCAAAATTATATTTCATAGCATATGTATGTTTTGACAAGACATTAAGTATACATACATATCCCCAAAATACAATTGAGTCCTCATAAATAGATTTGCATGAAAAGCAAATGACTCAAGGGTTATCCATGTATATTTTAATGTTTTGGCAAAAGAAAACTTATACATGAAATGAAATCACATGATCAAAACATAAATCCAATTGGGAATACAAGTTTAAGAATGTAATGATCATCAACACAAGGCTATACTAGTACATCTAATAGGCACAAATAAGCATTCAACCCCAATCATATATAGATTTATTTGTGGTCCATAAGGTGTACAAGTATAAATCCAAGTGTTGACAAATACTAACATCTAAACTAATATTCAATACAATGTAGCATCAAAAATTTTGAAATCACAAAGAATTTATCCATAAAAATAGAATCATGTGCAATACTTGAAGAATAGATAACTAGTTTAAATGGATTTTTGACAAACTAGTTAAAGATCCCAAAAAAAAATATAAGATCATATGTATTCATGAATATACTAAATACATAAAAGTTCAAGCACTCATATTCCATAAAGCTCCAAATTATATTTTCTTCAAGATAGGTGTTCAAAGGTTATGTAAATAGTGTCTACATGAAAATAGTCATTGAAGCCCAAAACGATCATAAGTCAATTTTTTAACAACAAATCATGAAAAATCATTTTCACTAAAATCAACAATTTTCATGGTATATGTATGGTTTATACAAATCTAATAATATGCATACATATCCCAAAAATAAAGAGTCTATTAAATGTTTGCATGAAGGCAAGAGACTCATGGGTATACATGTATATTTATTAGATTTGAATTAAACACCCATATACATGAAGTAAATCACAAAAAAAAATAATTGGCCAAAAACATGTATAAAAGAGAATCATCAAAACTAGATTATACACATGCATAGAGTGGATACAAGTGAGCATGAAGTTCAATCATATATGAGTCAATTGTAATTCACTATGTGTACATGTATAGATACAAGTTTTGAAATATTCTACATCTAAGCATGTAAATACCACATGAAGCAAAAAAATCTTAAAACATGAACATGCTATGAATATGATAAAAGTATAAAGCATGTACATAAATAAAATAGGAGTTTAGAGGTTGTTACCAACTCCAAAGCTCCAAGTATGGTGGTTGTCCCACCAAGCTCCTTGATAGTGATGCAACCAAGTGTATGTCCATCATGTCCATTGCAAACACTACCAAGGTACCAACCTTCTCACGTTTTGTGAGATCCCACACCTACATCAAAATCAAAAGGGGGGGTTTTGGTACCCATGTTTTCTTGGGTCCTTTGGGGTTAGCATTGTTATAAGGAACCCAAAATCTATTATACTTAGCAAAATATAAATATGGTTTCTTATCAAAACAATATTTGCTAGATGGCCTTGTGGCCACAATATGTACAAATGTACACCTTAGCATGATGCTTATGAGTGTGATTGTGATCGTGTTGTGCATCATAAGCATGAGCATGATGTGTATGTGCATGAGCATGTGGAGTTTGTTTCTTGGGAAACATGGACTCCAATCTAGTATGTTTAAATGCACAAGAGTTCAAAGTTGAACTCAATTATTCATTTTATTTTTCAAGTTCTTAATTCATTAGTAGTGGCATGAAAAGCATGATGAGATGAAGAATCATTTTTCTTTTTCTTCTTAGCAACAAAATCTTTTTCTTTTTCAATAAATTTTCTTTTCAAAGTAATATTTTCTTGAAAGATATTTTCTTTTTGTTTTTCCACCATAGCAATCTTATCCTTCAAAGACATATTCCCTTCACATAAATCATTCAATTTAGACATAAGGAAACATTCTCATTTTTCAAATTCTCATTTTCTTTTTCTAAACATGCAAGTTATTTCTAAGAGAATCATTTTCTACATGCATGCAATCAAATTTCTTTTTCAAAATATTGTTGTCTTTTTCTAAGCATGCAATGTTATCTCTAAAAGAGTCTTGTTCTATATGCATGCAAGCAATGTCCTTTTTCAAATTTTTATTTTTCTTTCTATCATGTCATATTTTTCAATAATCATATGGCAAAATGAAGTAAGCTCATCATATGACATGTCCTCATCCTCGGATTCGGAAGTTACCTCAAGGGGGTCCCCTTGGACCATGTAGCACTTGTTGGAGGTGTCGCTTCCAATATCCGAATCGCTCCCCGCATAGTATTGTTCATTTTCGCCAAGGGAGATGAGGGTGTTCCAAACTACAAAAAGCCATATCAATATTAGCAACCCTAAATAAGTAATCATCATTTAGGGTACTCTTCAAAGCATTTAGGGCTTTTGTATTAGCCTCAAGATTCTTACCATCTATACAATAAGCATTATTAGTAGTGGCAAGATATACATTATAACCTAGGGCTTTGAGGAATAATGACATCTTAACTTTCCAAATGTGGATGTTAAGAATGTCAAAGGTGGGTGGTGACATAAAGTCCATGGTGAGGTGTGTGTGTACAACAAATATTGTGATTAGCCCAAATGTAGGATCTTTAACTCTTAGGTGTTTAGACCCTATCAAGAGCACTAGCTCTGATACCAATTGTAAGTTCACCTAGAGGGGGGGGGTGAATAGGTGATGGCTAATCTAAAGGTCACTTATGAACAAATAACAAATGAATTAAAACTAAGTTGACCAAATTAAAGCTTCTTATTAATTTAACACTTATGTATAACCAAGAGTGTTGCCGAATTCCCTTGCGAGCTCTGGACAAGCTCCTCTAGATCCCTTGAATGGGTTGAGGTGCCGCGTTGGCTCTCTTGGTTGAATACAAGTGTTAACAACAATCCCAGCAAGTATGTATATCAATTATGAGCACAAGGAATATATCATGCATATATAAGATGAACACAATAAATTTGAATGCAAATATAAAAGAGACAAAGAGAGAGAGAGGGATAGAGTAAGCAATCGCAAACAAAAGGGTTTGTTTCGAGGTTCGAGCACACTTGCTCTACATCCCCGCCTTCGACACACGAAGGATTTCCACTATGTAAGATCCCACCGGATCTCTCCTCGGTGCCGTACACCTACAAACCCTCGGACTCCCAAGTCCCGTACACACGCAAGTCCACCGACTCGCCGAGGCCGTACCTCGAACCACAAGAGTTCACAACCGAACTCTAGCCACCAACAACGAGCACACTTGCCCGTCTCCTCAAATACAAAGAAAGGATCTCTTTGATGATCACAACACTTGATCACCTAAAGAGCACTCTCACATACAACACACTATAAGAATATCTAGCAATGGAAAGCTCAAGTGTGTGGTGAGAAAATGAAGGAAAGAAAGCTTTGTTGGAAAACACAAGAAATCACTTAAACACTCTCTTGATAAAAACTCTTCCTTTTGATTGGAAGTGTTTTGCACTAAAATCTTGTAGAGAAACTCCTCTAAAAGTGTCTGAAAAATAGCTCAAGAAGTCTCCTAAATGTTAACCTCAAAACAGATGACAAAATCCCAATTTATAGGCTGCCAGAAATAGAGCCGTTGGGGTTCTGTCAGAGCTGGCGGTCGACCTCCGGTCGACCGGCCAACGGTCATTTTTCTGACCGTTTGCAGCCACCGGTCGACTGGTGAGTCGACCGCTCTTCTGGAAAGAACTGTCGGTCGACCGATCCGGTCGACTGGCATTTTCCAGAGAGCAACAGGTTTGGGTCGGTCGAGTATCGGTCGACTCCGGTCGACTGATACGCACATGCACAAAAACTGTGCATGTCGGTCGAGTGCCGGTCGACTGCCGGTCGACCGGTCACTGAGAAATTCTGAAAAATCAGAACTTACAGGACCTGGAAAATTTGGATTTGGTTTTGGGTCTTGGATAAAATGTTTTGGTCTTGAAAAATCATAGAGTATGAGCATGTGTCATACTACTATCAGGGTAAAATACTGGTAAAAATTCTTTTGATAAAAACCTAATTTTCCATGAAATGTTTTTCCAAACCTTTATCAAATACAAAAACAAGATATTTGAGTCCATTTAAAAGCATGGTGTGTATGGATATGATCCACTACACAATCAATATGAAATATCTATGTTTTTGACATAAAGCTCTAATCATGATTTTGGTTTAAAGATATGAACTATGAAATACCAAAATCCAAAATAGTATTTTGTCTCAAGAAAAATCTTTTTCTACTCTAGAAAATCTTTTACTAAATAAAAATTCTTTTCTAAAAAGAAATCTTTTATGAAATCAATTAAATCAAGAGTTCTATCAAGAGTGTGTGTGTGTGATATAACTTGAGCAATCCACCAACTATCTATCCTTTACATTTTACTAAAACAAAAATACAAATTCTATACTAGACACAAGTCTTCAACTTCTTGAAGTCTTCCCTTGAAGGCTTCTCATCTTCTTGACTTGGTCCAAGCTTGATCCAAAAACTTCCTTGGATCACCACATGCAAGCTCCAAATCTTTTCTTTTATCCTTTGTTGAGCTATGCACCTACTAAGATCTTGATCATGAATCTGTCACTAATTAGCACAAGATCATTAGTAAATATAACTTCATGAGTTGATCATCATCAAAACTAGGGCGATAGGCCTTTGGGCAACAAAATATGGCATACTCTTCAGGTAACACACGAAGGCACAAATAAAGTTAAGGAGTCTAAAATATCTATTCTTGTCCACAGGTTTGAATTATTTAAAATGGAGGAGAATGAAACCATATCCGAGATGGTTACAAGATTCACCGACATTACCAATACATTAGCATCCCTTGGAAAGGACTACACCCAAGTCGAAAGAGTTCGTAAGATCCTTCGTGCACTCACACCAGAATGGGAGAAGAAGACAACCGCCATTGAAGAGGCAAATGATCTCTCAACTATGACATTAGAAAACCTAATCGGTAATCTAATGGCATATGAAGTGCAATTAGAAGAAAGAAAGAAGGACGAACGACAACACCGCTAAAGAAGAAAGAACTCGCCTTCCATGCATCCTCCGACACGGACGATTCCAATGACGATGAAGAGGAGATGGCAATGCTTTCAAAGAAATTCAAGCGATTCTTAAAGCAAGTAAATTCAAATACTTTAATTGCAATAAACCAGGTCATATGAAGATGGATTGCCCTTTGCTTAAGAAGAAAGGTAAATACATGAGCAAAAAGTTCAGAAAGAAGAAAAACTACGAAGCATCATCAGAATACAGTGATTCCTCTTCCTCTGATGAAGAAGAAACCACTGAACGTGTCAACCTATGTTACATGGCACTGGAAGATGATGAGGTATCGTTTGTTGGTCCCGAGATGATGTCAAATGCGGAACTATCTCTGTTGGCAATTATGGATATCCAGTCCCCAAGCCACCCGCTTGAGATTTTCCTTATCCTTGATTTTGTACACCCAAAATCACAACCATGCATACCACTTGACAAATCCCCTTTGCCAAATGTGTACACCTTCTCTTCCACCAAGAGAACACCTTTCACCTTGTACAACTGCCTCTACATCAAGAAGCCAACCGTGTACAATGATCACCTTGTACAACTGCTCTACTACACCAAGAAGCCACCCGTGTACAATGATTGCTTTGAGTATTACAACTTTCTATAAGCCTTGGTACTGAATTTGTATGTGGACAAGGTCTAGTATAGGAGACAAGAACTTCAGAGAACTTCACAATGAAAATTGACTTTGGTGAAGAACTGAAGTGGAAAAACAGTTTTCAGATTTTGATAGAATTTTGGCTTTGAAAAATTGAAGATTTTTCTTAGTATATGGCCTTTGGACTAACACCCTTTATATAGCTGAAGACTAGGGTTAGTTAGGGTAGTTATAGGTGCAATTCAAATGATAGGAACGTTAGAATTCGTTGCACAAAAGACCAGATAACGAAAACTGTCCAACAGTCAGAAACTGCCTATAGTCGACTTGCCTATGGAGTTAGTCGACTATACAAGGCAAATTTTCCACTATTAGTCGACTAGGTTTGGGTATTAGTCGACTAGGTCAAGAGACGTTGGAGTGAGTTTTCTGTTTAACTGATTCAAGTCGACTGCAACTAACTGTTAGTCGACTGGACCAGGGATTAGTCGACTAGGGGCAAGGGATTAGTCGACTACATTTTGCTATTAGTCGACTATAGTTGACTGTCAAGTCGACTAATGCAGAAACAGAGAGTTGGGTCTGTTTTGGCACACAGAATTAGTCGATAGGGTTGGATCAAGTCGACTACACTTTGGGTTAGTCGACTTGCAGAAGGTATTAGTCGACTAATTGACTCTGATATGTTTGTGTATCAAGGCTTTTTACATGCTACTTCATAATATAAACCACAACATATCAACTCTCTTGAGGCATCTTGATCATGTAGAACTCTTGATTTGTCATGTGTTAGAGCTCCAAATGACATGCGTCACATAAGTCTTCATCAAAACTAGTTCCAACATTCTCCCCTTTTTGATGATGACGCTTTATGTGCACAAGTACTCCCCTGCAGAAAATATGTTATATTTTCTCCCCCTGCAGAAATTGGGTTATAAATATGAAAAGACTTTGTTTCTCCCCCTGCAACAAATATATTAGTAAATATATATATTTATCAACTTTTATATGGTACCTGCAAGATAGACGTTTAAATGGTACCAAACATAAAAGAACATATTAACCTTTAGGAGTCCAAATCCATTTAGAATTTGGTTTCCACCTGTTAGTATACACATAGTTGCAAGAATTACATATATCATGAATGTATGAAGCAAATATGTATTTTTATCATGAATACTTAAATTCTTAGGAATCCATATAAACTTTGTCTTAATTCTTTTAGAAACATGATTAGACTTTCTTTTTACATATGGATTACTAACATATGAAGTATTTTCATTATATCCAATACCATGATTATTATGTGACAACTTCTGAAGAGATAATAAATCATTCAATTTTCTTTTCCTTTATTGAACTTAGTCACACATTTTGCAAATATCTTCATATTTCTTTTTGAAAACTGAAATATCTTTATCTAAAATAGAAATCCTTTATTCAAAGATTCAGTTTCCTTTTTCAGAAAAATGTTCTCTTTTATAAACTTCTCATTTTCATTTTCAAAGATGATATGACTTTTCAAACTCATCTTGTTGAGAATTTATAGAAGAATATTGTAAAGCATAACATGAATTTTCCTTTAAAAGTTTTTCATTTTCTTTTGATAAAACTTTATTTTTCAATTTTCATTTTTCAGATCAATAAACAATTCATGAAATGCATCAGAAAGTTCAGTAAACGATACCTCATCATCTTCCAGTGCCATGTAACATAGGTTGACACGTTCAATGGTTTCTTCTTCATCAGAGGAAGAAGAATCACTGTATTCTGATGATGCTTCGTAGTTTTTCTTCTTTCTGAACTTTTTGCTCTTGTATTTATCTTTCTTGTTGAGCAAAGGGCAATCCATCTTCATATGACCTGGTTTATTGCAATTAAAGCATTTGAATTTACCTTGCTTAAGAATCGCCTGAATTTCTTTGAAAGCATTGCCATCTCCTCTTCATCGTCATTGGAATCGTCCATGTCGGAGGATGCATGGAAGGCGAGTTCTTTCTTCTTTGAGTGGTGTTGTCGTTCGTCCTTCTTTTTCTTCTAACTGCACTTCATATGCCATTAGATTACCAATTGGTTTTCTAATGTCATAGTTGAGAGATCATTCGCCTCTTCAATGGCGGTTGTCTTCTTCCCCATTTTGGTGTGAGTGCACGAAGGATCTTTCGAACTCTTTCGACTTGGGTGTAGTCCTTTCCAAGGGATGCTAATGTATTGGTAATGTCGGTGAATCTTGTAACCATCGGATATGGTTTCATTCTCCTCCAATTTGAATAATTCAAAACTGTGGACAAGAACAGATATTTTAGATTCCTTAACTTTACTTGTGCCTTCGTGTGTTACCTGAAGAGTATGCCATATTTGATGTGCAGAAGTTGCTGTTGAAACACGGTTAACTCTTCTTTGGTTAGGGCACAGAACAAGGCATTCATTGCTTTGGCATCAAGGTTCGCGTTCTTCTTTTGATCTTCACTCCAAGCGTTGTAGTGGGGTGTGGCTTGGTGTACGTTGCTTCTACGATGTTCCAAAGGTCGTAGTTGAGCGATTGCAAGTAGATCTTCATTCTACACTTCCAATAGTTGTAGTTGGATCCGTCAAATAGCGGTGGACGTTGTGTAGAATGTCCTTCTTTGAATTGGGATGAGGGGAACTCCGATGCCATCCTTGTTGTTGACTAGGTATGCAGATTCAGGGCTTGTACGCTGGTTCAGGGCTCTGATACCAAATGTTGGTCCCGAGATGATGTCAAATGCGGAACTATCTCTGTTGGCAATTATGGATATCCAGTCCCCAAGCCACCCGCTTGAGATTTTCCTTTATCCTTAATTTTGTACACCCAAAATCACAACCATGCACACCACTGACAAATCCCCTTTACCAAATGTGTACACCTTCTCTTCCACCAAGAGAACACCTTTCACCTTGTACAACTGCCTCTACACCAAGAAGTCACCCGTGTACAATGATCACCTTGTACAACTGCCTCTACACCAAGAAGCCACCCGTGTACAATGATTGCTTTGAGTATTACAACTTTCCTATAAGCCTTGGTACTGAATTTGTATGTGGACAAGGTCTAGTATAGGAGATAAGAACTTCAGAGAACTTCAACAATGAAAATTGACTTTTGGTGAAGAACTGAAGTGGGGAAAAACAGTTTTCAGATTTTGACAGAATTTTGGCTTTGGAAACTAAAGATTTTTTCTTAGTATATGGCCTTTGGACTAACTACCCTTTATATAGCTGAAGACTAGGGTTAGTTAGGGTAGTTATAGGTGCAATTCAAATGATAGGAACGTTAGAATTCGTTGCACAAAAGACCAGATAACGAAAACTGTCCAACAGTCAGAAACTGCCTATAGTCGACTTGCCTATGGAGTTAGTCGACTATACAAGGCAAATTTTCCACTATTAGTCGACTAGGTTTGGGTATTAGTCGACTAGGTCAAAGAGCGTTAGTGAGTGACAGTTTTATGTTTAACTGATTCAAGTCGACTGCAACTAACTGTTAGTCGACTGGACCAGGGATTAGTCGACTAGGGGCAAGGGATTAGTCGACTACATTTTGTATGTATTAGGTCGACTATAGTTGACTGTCAAGTCGACTAATGCAGAAAGAACAGAGAGTTGGGTTTGTTTTGGCACACAGAATAGTCGACTAGGGTTGGATCAAGTCGACTACACTTTGGTTAGTCGACTTGCAGAAGGTATAGTCGACTAATGACTCTGATATGTGTGTGTGTGTATCAAGGCTTTTTACATGCTACTTCAATTACAAAAGCACAACATATCAACTCTCTTTGAGGCATCTTGATCATGTAGAACTCTTGATTTGTCATGTGTTAGAGCTCCAAATGACATGCGTCACATAAGTCTTCATCAAAACAAGTTCCAACATCGTTTACTGAACTTTCTGATGCATTTCATGAATTATTTATTGATCTGAAAAATGAAAAATTGAAAAATAAAGTTTATCAAAAGAAAATGAAAAACTTTTAAAGGAAATTCATGTTATGCTTTACAAGTATCTTCTATAAATTCTCAACAAGATGAGTTTGAAAAAGTCATATCATCTTTGAAAAAATGAAAATGAGAAGTTATAAAGAAACAATTTTCTGAAAAAGGAAACTGAATCTTTGAATAAAAGGATTTTCTATTTTAGATAAAGATATTTCAGTTTTCAAAAAGAAATATGAAGATCTTTTGCAAAATGTGATAAGTTCAATAAAGGAAAAGAAAAATTGAATGATTTATTATCTTTTCAGAAGTTGTCACATGATAATCATTATGGTATTGGATATAATGAAAAGTCTTCATATGTTAGTATCCATATGTGAAAAGAAAGTCTAATCATGTTTCAAAAAGAATTAAGACAAAGTTTATATGGATTCCTAAGAATTAAGTTTTCATGATAAAAATACATATATTGCTTCATACATTCATGATATATGTGATTCTTGCAACTATGTATATACTAACAGGTGGAAACCAAATTCTAAATGGATTTGGACTCCTAAAGGTTAATATGTTCTTTTATGTTTGGTACCATCTAACGTTTATCTTGCAGGTACCATGTAAAAATGATAAGAACATATATATATATATATATTAACTAATATATTTGTTGCAGGGGGAGAACAAAGTCTTTTCATTTTGTTATAACCCAAATTTTCTGCAGGGGGAGGAAAATATAACATATTTTCTGCAGGGGGAGCACTTGAGCACATAAAGCGTCATCATCAAAAAGGGGGAGAATGTTGGAACTTGTTTGATGAAGACTATGTGACGCATATGTGACGCATTTCATTTGGAGCTCTAACACATGACGAATCAAGAGTTCTACATGATCAAGATGCCCCAAGGAGAGTTGATATGTTGTGGTTTGTTATTATGAAGTAGCATGTAAAAAGCCTTGACCAAACACACATTTCATTGTCCTGTTAGTCGACTTGCAGTCTATTATAGTCGACTAATCCCATGTGTAGTCGACTAACCAGAACACCAAGTCGACTAAGTCCTGTGTCAAAATAGACCCAACTCTCTGTTTCTGTATTAGTCGACTTGACAGTCAAATGTAGTCGACTAATAGCTTTATAAGTCGACTAATCCCTTGCCCCTAGTCGACTAATAGCTGGTCCAGTCGACTTATAAGTAGTTGCAATCGACTTGAATCAGTTATTCAGAAAACTGTCACTCCAACGTATCTGACCTAGTCGACTTATAGCCAAACCTAGTCGACTAATAGAAGGAAATTGTGCCTGGTATAGTCGACTAACTCAAAAGGCAAGTCGACTATAGGCAGTTTCTGACTGTTGGACAGTTTTCGTTATCTGGTCTTTTGTGCAACGAATTCCAACGTTTCTATCATTTGAATTGCTCCTATAACTACCCTAACTTACCCTAGTCTAAGCTATATAAAGGGTAGTTAATCCAAAGGCCAAATAACAATCCAAATCTTCAGTTTTCCAAAGCCAAATTCTGCAAAACCTGAAAACTGATTTCCAACTTCTGTTCTTCACCAAAAGTCATTTCCATTGTGAAGTTCTCTGAAGTTTCTCCTATACTAGACCTTGTCCACGTTCATACACATTACCAAGGCTTATAGGAAAGTGTAATACTCAAAGCAAGCATTGTACACGGATGGCTTCTTGGTGTAGAGGCAGTTGTACAGGTGAAGGTTATTCTCTTGGTGGAAGAGAAGGTGTTCTCTTGGATGTAGAGAAGGTGTACACATTTGGCAAAGGGGATTTGTCAAGTGGTGTGCATGGTTGTGATTTTGGGTGTACAAAATCAAGATTAAGGAAAATCTCAAGCGGGTGGCTTGAGGACTGGATGTAGGTCACGAGGACCGAACC
This sequence comes from Agave tequilana, assembly GCA_038442645.1. Taxonomy (NCBI): domain Eukaryota; kingdom Viridiplantae; phylum Streptophyta; class Magnoliopsida; order Asparagales; family Asparagaceae; genus Agave; species Agave tequilana. The sequence continues at coordinate 58,761 of JAVJIF010017717.1, read as the reverse complement.
AGGATAAATCTCTCGTGTTTGCATTGTCTAAACTTTCTGAGATTTGATTTCCTTTATTGCAAGTAATTATTTGTTTAACGTTAATCTTCTGTTTTAGTTTGTGTTGACTTGGGTATTTTTAGATCCATAATTGCCACAGAGATAGTTCCGCATTCAACATTATCTCGGGGACCAACAAGAAGAGAAGTAGGTGCTATAGCAAATTTTTTTTAAATATAATTATTTTAAAATGTACCTAATTTTTCTAAAAAGTTTTTTTTTGAACACCAAAGCATAGCCATAGCTGGTCCTGACTCCTATTTCCAAATACAACCCCTTTTATCACTGAGCTAGACCTCACAATGATTTTACTGTTGAAGATAACTTATGATTGTTCCTTTAGAGATATAAATTCATATACATATAAGCCTAACCGAAAGGTGCCCAAGAGTAAAATTTCTAATGTATTTTTAACTCTTTTTCATTAAAATATACTTCTATAACTTAATAAAAAGTATAATATTTAATATTACATATGATATATTACTTCTTATATTATTAGCAAATTCTATAAATAATAGACTTGAAAGGTATCTTGCATCATATGAAACCATTAAATAAATAAAAATAAAATATAAATTTTATTAATTGAAAATTATATATGATACGTAAACCTTAAAGAGAATTTATTATATATTCATTGACCATGAACAATCAAATAAAATTCAAAATTTAATATTAAAACTAATTGATAATTCTAAAGTCCAGTTAATATTGATCAAGATATAGTAAAAATGAAGCCCCTAACTATATAAGCATCCTTATGTTTAATTAAAAAATATTTATGATAACAAATATTGGAGGATAGCAAATTTTGAAGTTCAGTACATGCATATTAATATTTAGGATCATTGTAAACTGTAGAAATTGTGAATGTAGAAAAGAGATTATATAGAATTGAAATAAAATTATAATTTATTAAATAATTAATTATTAATTTTTCTGAATGCTTTCAAATAGAAAATTCACTAGTCATGTGTTCTTTTACAGACTCTCATTTACATTTTTTTTTACGTTAACGAATATCTTACTTGCAATCCCTTCCTACATTTGTCCTATTATTTGTTGGTGTTATAGGGATACGTCAATGAATACATTGACTTTGATATATCACAATTAGGTATGCTAGGAATGTCATGATTTTAAATAAATTTGATCTCGAAAAAAATAAGAATGCTTAAGACTTATTTAGTAGATTAATTTTAAAATGAAGAGATGGATCCAATCTAATTTAACCAAATAATAATGCAGATAAGATAGCGAAAAAGGAAGAATTAGTCATTTACAACAACACTAATATTATACTTAAGAAGAATTATTGATACATGAACAAAATCTTAATAAATCATAAATATAAAAATAAAATTTACTTTTTGTTAAAAAATCATGGCCACAACTTGTAACATTCACTTCAATTTGGTGCATAGAAATTCAGCCTCATAAATTAGATTTTTTTCTTTTCATTTTCTTTCAACCAATTTAAAGTAATTATATTTAAATGCAGATAAATTTAAAAAATTTATTAATTTTCTTTACGCAGTATTCAAATTAATCATAAATAATTTAGAAGATTATTGTTATTTGCCTTATCTCATACATCAATTTTAAATTTAGTATCTACATAAATTTAAAGTTCTAAATAACAAATATATAATATGAATTTTTCTAAATAATAAAACAAAAGGAAGAAAAACCTTTGTTCAAATTTATCTGTAATATTAAAATATTTAAGTAAATTAATAAAAATATAAATATGGTATTCAAATAAACTAAAATAAAGTTTTAAAAGATAAATTTATAAATTGGATTGTTAAGTATGACTCATATAATTTAAAAGGGAAGGACTAAAATACGTTGAGCATGATTTATACAAATAAAATTTAGATTATATATACAGTAAGAAATTTCATTAATAACCTGAAATAATAGTACAATGATACATACAGGTTAGGCTACTCTATACTGCTATTCTTGGATAACTGCAGCAGAAGGAAGAGAATCATAACCGTCACCATCTACTATAGTACACCAAGTAAAGCACACAGATTGACCCAAAACCTGTTAAACTGAAAAACATACTAGCATTACAAAACAGAGTACAATGTATACAGGTTATGTTGGCACAAAAAGCCCATTACTCTAGTTTTGATGATGATGACTAACTCATGTAATTATAGTACTAATGATCTTGTGGTATTTAAATTTAGATATTGATCAAGATCTTAGTTGGCGTTTAGCCTCTTTGAAGCTAACACATGGTGATTTAAGAGCTCAAGCTTATAGTACATATCTAGTACTCAATATGGAATCTAGCTCAGAGATTCAATTTTGGATCAAGTCTATTTGAAGAGAAGATCTACAAGAAGACTTGTATAGAGTTTGTGAGTTTAGATCTCTTGTGAAGAATAGATAGTTTTGATTGCTCAAGCTAACACACACACACACAATTTTTTTTTTTAGTTTCGGTGGTTTATATTTCGTATTTTACTTCTCATCAAAAACATTTATATCTTTTTATTTGTGGTATCTATACACTATTGAGCTTCAAATATGTTTGAACAACTTGTTTTTGTATTCATGGAGTTTTGAAAAAAACTAACATTCATTTTAAAAGTTTTCATACCTAGTTTTTTGGTTATGGTAATTTACAAGGATTGGTTTTGATACATGCCAATATTTTCCAATTTTTATACATATTTCAAACATGTATCTCATAGCCTATTATTGCCAAAACACTTTTTAAACCAATACAAATATTTAAAAATGATTTTGATTTCAAAAATTATCTGAAAATAATGTTTTAGGCCAGGTCGGTCGATCGGCCGGTCGACTGGACCTCGGGGCTAATTTTGGTGACTGTTTGTGCATGTTGTGCATATTTATCGGCGATTGACTAGTCGACCGGCAAACCTAGTGGTCGACAGGGCGGTCAACCGACTGTTACACCCAAGTCTCGGTTTGGCTCGGTCAACCGGCCGGTCGACCGTTCTATGATTTGCTCAAATACCATTTTCAGTAATTGGCTATAACTTTTTATTCTGACATTCAATCAATATGAATTGAATTGAATTGCAAAAGATAACTTTCAGGGCTACATTTTTTATTCAATGATCATTTTCTGATTCAAATATTAAAGATATCAAATATTGGTTTGGAGTTAGTTCATGTTCTGAAAACATTTTATAGTTTTCTGATTTGACATATTTTAGTATTTTGCTCATATCTTTTAACTCTGACATCAGATTAATTTTATTTAAGTTTCATTAGAAAGAGGAGTTAAAGATTTACAAATTCTTCTTATTTATTTCCAAATTCGAATGTTTTAGACCTTTAAAATTGTGCTCAAAGTTAACCTATTGCAAAGACTGGTCTCAGATTGGTTGACCGACCGGTCGACCAACAGGCTCCAATGGTCAGAAATTTGACCGTTGGATAATTGACTGACCGGTTGACCGACAGGTCATTTCTGGCACTTTTTTGACCTTAACGGCTAGTTTTTCTTGGCCTATAAATATGGGGGTTTTGGGTGAGTTTTAAAGACGATTTTCACGAGCTATTTTTTTCCACATTCAACTGAGTTTTCAAACAAGTTTTTGGGCCTCAAAATCTACATCTTCTCATTTGTTTCAAAGTTTTGGGAAAATCAAAGAAAACAAGTTTTGGGAATTCAAGTTTTAAATTTTCAATTTCTACATCATTCAAGAAGTTTCTCAAGTATTTTCTTTTGTGCTTCTTTTACAAAATCTTTGTTTTCTCACAAGCTTGAGCTATTCATTGCAAAATCTATCCTCAGGATCTTGTATTGTAAGAGAGTGGTCTTTGGGATCACCAAGTGTTGTAATCACTCTATTGCTTTGTGCTTTGGCTTTGTGCCTTCCCTCTTGTGTAGAGGTGATTGCTTTGCGCATAGGCTTTGTGTCTTGGCTTTGTGCCTTTTCTTGTGTAAAGAATTGTGTTTTATCTTTTATGGAGTCCTAAGTGGAGATAGTGGAAATCCTTTACGCGATGAAGGCGGGGACATAGAGCTTGGTCTCCAACCTTGAAACATATCCTTGTGTTTGCATTTGACTATCTCTCTAAACTCTACTCTCTTTATATCTTGCATTGCTACTATTGTTCATTTATACATGCTTGATATTGTTTGTGTGCTAATACTTATTATAATCTAAGAAGGCTATTGAAAACCTCAACTCTTGTAAAAGAGGAATCTTGAGGAGAAGTTTTAGAGCCCTTCACTCTTTGGATATCAATTTTATTAGTGTAAAAGTTTTTAATTTCGCATTATTTGTCATTGATTAGCATACACCTATTCACCCCCTCTAGGTGTACTTTCAATTAGTATCAGAGCTAGTGCTCCTGATATTCGGTTTAACAACCTAAGAGTGATCCTATATTTTCTAATCACATATTTATTTTACACATTTATATTTGCTTCACACACTCATGGATTATCTTGCTTTACCGATGTCTGATGTTTCTAATATTGATATGTGAAAATTTAAAATAAGCTCATATCTTAAAGTTTTAGGATTATATATTATCTTGCCACCACTAAGAAATCATATATTGAAAATGACAAATACTTAGAGGCAATGCACAAGTCTTGATTGCACTTAAGAAAACTCTAAACAATAATTATCTTTCAAGGACTGCTAATTGTGATTCCGCTCTTGTAGTGTAGAACACATTGATCTCTCTTGAAGAACTAGCTTTAAATGATCTGGAGAGAGAGAGTCTATTGAAGATGGTTCTGACCAAGCTTGCTTCATGGTCACAGGGAATGACTCCCATGAGATAATCTCAGAATCTAACCTTGATGATTGTACCAGTATATCTAATGATAATGCTAGTATGTCTAGTGAGGATGCACATATGTAGAATAATGAGCTTGCTTTGTTTTATGAAGATTTGTTGAGGAAATATAAATTGTTGAAAAATAAAGATCTACAATTGAAAAAGAAAATGATTCTTTGTTTTCAAAATTAGAGTGTTTTGAAAAAAAAAGAAGAAATTTCAAAAGAGAAGGATATTGTTTTAAAGGAAAATGAACTTTTATCTTCAAAAATTGATTTGGTTTTAAATGAAAAGGAAGTTATTTTGAATGATAATGTTTCTTTCAAAAACCAAGTTGATTTTGTTTCCAAAGAAATAGATTTTGCTTTAACTGAAAAAGATTCTTTGAAAACTCAACTTGATTTAGTTCAAAAGAAAATGAAATTTTGAAAAAGAAAATTGTTTTGATTTCAAAGGAAAAAGATTCTCTGGGAAATGTTTTGAGTCAAAAAGAATAGGATTTTGTTTCTCATATTAGTTCTATTTCTTCTTCCATTATTGATGATGATATATGTGTTTTGAAGAAGAATATTGATTGTTAGGGCTCCACTTTGAGCCAATGTGCCATTGACCACAAGAGATTAGAGTCCACCTTTCAAAAGAAACAAACTCCACATATGCATGCACACCCTCCATGGCATACACATGCACACCATATCACACACATGCCGCAATGTATGCTAGAGTGTACACATGTACACATTGCGATCGCAAAGGCCACCTTGCAAAATTTTGTTATGATAGATTAAATATTTCTATTTTTGCAAGTAAAGATATTTGGGTTAGTAAAGATACTAACTCCCGAAGACCCAAGAAAGTTTGGGTACCAAGATCCACTCCTATTATATTTGATGTAGGCGTGAGCTCTCACAAGACGTGAGAGGATTGGTGCTTTGGTGGTGAATGCAATCGGAACTAGATGGACAAATAAATGGATGTATCACTATCAACGAGTTTAGGTGGGTGGACCACCTTGTTTTTGGAGAAATGGAGATTGGTTCTATCAGTTTGGTAACTATCTCTATCCTCCTTAATATATTTTATATGCTTTAAATTGAATAATTTTTTAGTATATCATCATTCACATGTTTTGATCATATTTACATGATTTGATTATGTGTTTAAATGCAAATTTACTTAGAACTTGTGATATACTTGTATAGCTCTTGAGACACACTCATGATTTTGTGCAAAATTGATTTTTTTTTCGTGTGCTCAATTATTGTTTAGCTATGTGTGTATATCCTAATTTTGATCACTCTTACATTTACAACTTGTGATTATACATGTACAATTTGAGTTACACTTGATTCTTATGCTTTACATATTATATTGTTTTCGTGTACTCATTGTTGTTTGATTGTACTTGTATGACCTAGTTTGGATGATTCTTATATTTATACATACTCCTTTATTTGTTTTGATATCACACTTGTACATGTTTTGATTCTTTATAAGAATGTTTTTTCTTCATGTATGTATAAATTTTTTTAAAACTACATGATATGCATGTTTGTTGACACTCTGAAAAGACAAACTCTCAGGCAACACTTCAACCGGTACGCAGAATGTCTAACTTGTCGACACTTCCAAAAGACAAGTCGCAGACAGGCTAAAGACCTGTCCATCTCTGATGGACAAGATGGTGATTGAATTCCACTGATCCAGTGAAGCAGACAGTGAGCCAAGTGTTTCCTCTGAAGAAGGAATCTAAACACCCAGTTTCGCTGCAAGGTATGTTTTCTAACTTCACCTGAGGCTCTTTTATAGCTCAGTTGAGAGCCATCTTCTAGCTCATTTGAGAATTAATTTCTAAGCTTCGCTGCAAGCTTTGCATATCTCTGATAAGAGCTATGTGTCAGTAGCTCCGTAGAAAGCTCAGTAGCTCCGCTATGAGCTTAGCTTCGCATGAAGCTCTTTCCTTAGCTCCGCTGTGAGCTAGCTCCGTCGCGAGCTTATATGATCATTTTTGACTATTTAAATCTCAGCACGAGATTAATGTGATCTTTATCACATATTTGGCAGTTATTTGCTTTGATCCAATCACTCCTCAATCAGTTGGAGAAGATCAAGGCAAATCTGCTGATTAGCGGAGAGAATCAAGAGATTGTTGCAACAAACCCGAAGCCAACTGACTAAGTAACTCCGCACAGGGGTCTCCAACTTCGCTCCAGTTATGATTAGCTTCACCGCGAAGTTATTCTGGCTTCAGGAGCAAAGCTAGATCAGATTGACCAAATCAATCTGCTGACTTTTTAGGAGGGATTGTTACACCCCATAATACCTATAAATAGCCCATTGCTAGGCAGGCTAAGGGCCGGCTGGAGATTTTCAAGAAGAGGCTGGACTTCTCCCCGTCAATAAGTTGAAGACCAAGAAGGCTTTCTGAAGAGAAGAATCTCTAACTTCCGAGCTCCTTGAGAGAAGCTTGCTTCTGTCTTTCAGGGTGCTAATACCCTAACGATCATCCTCCCTCAAAGAATTTTCGGAGGCGAGAAGGAAATCTCTAAGCAGAAGACTCGAAAATTCAACCACTCGCATCGTCAACGGGGCAAAATTGTTGCACGCTGACCAGACTTTCACCAGCATACTTTCTCAGAAATTGAGAAGAGAGCTCTTGTAATTTTTTCTTTTAAATTACTTGCAATTCTTCTCGAATATTTTGTAAGTTTTCCCCTTGACAAATTTAATGGAAAACAAGATGGTGACTCCACTGGGGATCTCTTCTTCAACAACAAGAAGATAACGCCGCAATGCGATGGTGAGACCCCTCGGGTCTACTACTGAAAACTTGGTCATTCAATTTTACTAAGAGAAGTTTGAGCAAGTTCTCTCCGAGAGTGGTTCAAACCCTATCAGAGCGCACAAGCACGGGAAAATCTCTATGGCTAGGTCTCCTTTTGCCATAGATCGGAAGAAAGTCCCTGAAGGGACAGAGAAGGCCATCCTGGCCTAATTCAACCTCAACAGAGATTGAATCAACTTCGCTCCAGCACTTACAGGCTGGGCGTGAACCTAAATCAGCTTCAAAGGCTCTCTGGATTGAAAAATCCACCTCAACCTTATGCAAGGCTAAAGGGTCCCCAACTTTAGCTTTGAGAGAAGCTAGAGTAGCCTCTGACTGCAAGACTACTCTAGCCCCTCACAAGGCTCAACTTCGCTCCTCCTGCGAAGCTAAGGGCAAAACACTCCTAAGTGCTACCGGCGAAGCTGCAGCAACTTCGATTTCTGCTAAGAAAGCTCTGAGTTGCAAAGTTACACAGTCTCTGGTGCTAACAGTGAAGCTACTTCACTTAAAGGAAAAGCATTGTACTGTAGTGTTAAAGCACTAAGTGCTCAGATAACTTCGCCTCGCGGTGAAGCTATATGCCTTCAGCCAGAAAACTAGCCTTTAAGGCTAAGTCCAAGGCTAAGCCTAAGACTTTTCAGCCCATCTAGGCTAACTTTCAGCCTCCCTGAGTATCCGTGTTGGATCGTTGATCGGAGCGGAAAACCAGTACTTGAAAACGTGTATTTTGTAAATTCAGTGAAAAGCGTGCATGTTAATGTTCCCTCGATACTTCCATTATAGCATTAGCTCAACTGGTCGAATCCACAGGGATGGGAGGAGATAGAAGCATTAACAGTTCTTATTCACGTCGGTTGTTAACAATTTCTTTTTTGTTTAAGAATGAGAAAAAGGAAAAGAAAAGAAATTCAGAAGTGATAGGTGAAAAAGGTGATAAAAACAACGATGTGTATAGGTCACCTACGGGGTGGTGAATAGGTGACTAGCTAATCTAATGCAAAGCAAATGCAGAATTAAAACTAATTATGCAAACTAACACTATTATGCTAAACACACCAAGTATAATCAAAGAGTGTAACTGAATTTCCGATGAAGGGTTCTGGACTATCTCCTCAAGATTCCTCTAAATTAAGAGTAGAGGTGCCACTATGGCTCTCTTAGTTGAATACAAGTGTGATCAAACAATTCCAAGCATATATTAAATTAAGCACAAGTACATCAAGCATATAAGGATGTAATAATAAAAGCATGCAAGATATATAAATACAAGTGAGAGAGAGATAAGCAATTACAAACACGAGATATTTATTTTGAGGTACGAGCACACTTGCTCTACGTCCCCGCCTTCACCACTATGAAGGATTTCAACTGTAACGATCCCACATGATCACTCAGTGCCGCAACACCTACAACGAGCTCCTTCAAGAACTCTTGGACCCACAAATCTCTCACTTGTTCCTGAAGATAACACACACGAACCCCCAAGCTCGCTGAGGCTGCAACCTCTACAACTCTGATTGAGTTAAAACCTGCACACAAAAAATACAGGATTTCAGAAATATAAAATAGAAGTGCAAGGTACTCAATGCTACCGCAATAGAAAGTGGCTATGCGGGTCGTGATCCTCAAGGAGGGACTAGCGATGGAAGCTTTTTACAAGTTCTTTTTTAAGTTACAAAAAAATGGTTAAAGTTCTTCTTTTAGTTATTGAAAAGAAAAAGAAAATAAGTTATGTTAAATTGTGAAAATGGTAGATAGAAGGAGATAGTGATTTTGTACAAAGAAAGTGAAAAATAGTAGAAATTTGGTGATGGAGGTGATCTAAACTAAACATTAAAAGAAAAGAAAGAAAACTTAAAAGAAATACTTACCTTTTTCCGGTTGATGACTTACCTGGAATCCTTGCATATTTACCTTGATCTGGAGGCGATTAGCGCATAACCCATAAGATTAATTCAGTCCTAATTCACATTGCATCATCAAGGCTTCTTCGAGCAAGTATGAAATGATACGAACATAGGAAAGAATCCATCATTATTTGCTTTCGATTCACTCGCTAAGGCAAGGCAATACCGATGCTATTTGACTCGCTTGGACTATCATCAAAACTGAAAGAGAAAGAGTAGAAAGAAAAAGAAGAAAAACAAAAATAAAGAAGAACATAAAAAGTTACCTTTTTCTTGCTTGCAGAAATGATGGAAGAAAGGAGGAGGTTACATTGGTGTCACTTTCAACATAAATCTCTCTCTTACTTACATGAATCTTAGTCTAACCTATGCTTACAAAGAAATAAAAATTACATAAAATGAAAATAAAAACTTACACTAAAAACTAGCCTAAGAATCCTTCTCTGTTTGATCGTTTCCTTTTTCCTTTGAGATTGCAGGTATTTATAGGAGAAATGCAGAGGGTAGAGGAGTACGAAAATAGGGAAAACTGGCTATTTCTGAATTTGAATCCTCCCCTTATCTCCAAACTTGATTTGATGTGAATATTCAATTCTGATCTGCAGCTTGTTGGCATGTTAATTGTTGAATATAGCTTATCAAATGATAGAATTAGAAACAGTGATCAACGATAGGGTCTAAAATGTATCCAGTCTGAATCATCTTGAATCATCAGATTTGAGTTTCGGTAGTGAAATTTATGATTCAAATATTAAAATGTATCTAGTCTGAATCTGAGTCTAAATTGCTTCATCTTATCCATTGATCTTCTCTCTATCCATTTATCTCTTTGGATTTTGAATTTCAGCTTCAGATTTGACGATCTATCTCTTTATTCTCAGTGAAACCGATAGAGTCTTCTTCTAATCCATTTTTTCTTTTGAATTTGAATGATATTATCTCATCTGATATACCCGGTCTTCAGATAAGATGGCATTTAGAACCTCTAGATTTGAATTGATCCCCTTTCTTTTGAACTTTTAAATTTAATTGGATAAATCTGTCTATCTCTCTTTTTTCTTCTTTAATTACCCTGCACACCATTAAACATAAAAATACATTAATAGCAAAGTTTTATTTAAATAAAAATGCAGAAATATGTCACATATGATATGAAAACATGCAACGCACATGTGTGATCACACCCCCACACCTATTTTTTGCTCATCCTCGAGCAAAACATCAAAACTAAACCTAAGAATTTATTAGACCACTTTCACAGGTCACGCGATTGCACTGAGCATGTGCAACAAGTCGTTAAACCTCTTGGTTCCCCTAGAGGACGAGTTTTGTCCCGTGAGGGTTTTCAGTGGATTATACCCACAAAATTCATAAAAAAGAGAAACAAAGTGTTATTATTTTGAAAACATATTTTGAAAGAGGAAAAATTTGAAGTATTATTGTAAGAATTAAGTCATTGATTGTTATTCATTTTTTGCATATTTTTCCACATCCATACCATGCATTATATCAATAAAAATATGTTTTTTACTCTTTTTCTCTCTATTTTTGCAGGTCCAATATTAATGGAGAGGAGGCCCATAATCCATGGAATTATCAAGAATTAAAAGGGATTAATCAAAGGCCAAAAGAGAAGCCCAAGAGTTGAGCCCAAGATCTGGAGACATCCACGCGCCCAGTCAGCATTCTAGAAGAACCACGTGGCCAACAACCTCTAACAAATTGGCAACAGAATCCGCTGGCGCAACGGCCAAGATTCTGCCGCGGAAACGCGGCTCTGGCCGCGGATCCGCGGCAGTTATCTGGCCGTTGAGCCAGCGATTGATCCCACGGTCAGGATGTGAGGTCCCTCCTCTTCTGAAGCCTATAAATAGACTGCCAAGGACTCTGCGAAAAAAGGGAGGAGAGATTAGAGGAAAGAGCTTGTAATTTTTAGGTTTTTCCCTAGGTTTTTAGTGCTCTTAGTCTTCTTCTTCCTCCTAGAAATTCTGCAAGAGAGAGATAGAGAGAGAGTGAAAGCTTGTAATCCAAGGTGTGACAACTTGAAGCAAGGATTAATCCAATCTCCCTTCTCATCTATTGCAATTTCTAGTGCTTTACATTTCTTGCATTTACTTTCTTCAAGCTTTACATTTCTAGCATTTCCTTTCTATATTGAATTGTTGTTTTCTTTCATGGCAATGTCTAGATAACTTCTTCTAACATGACTAGCTAACCACTAACCTTGCTAACTTCTAACTCTTGGGTAATTGCTAACTTTTCATCTTGCAATTTTGAGTCTCTTTCATCCCCGATGAAGATGATGGGTTGTTTTCATTCTTGGCGAATTCTTGTTGTAATTCCATATGATTCATGTGTGCCTCATTTAGAGCCTTGTCTTTAGAACAAGTGCCTTGATGGAACATGGAGATGGAGCACCAACCATATGCTATTTGTTGTACAACTTTCTTACTTCAATGCTAACTTGATGTATGGCCTTGAATGACTAATGAATTTTGTATCTTCTTCCTTAGCATCCCTTGAGTGACACTCCTCGATTCCACCATTGAAATTCTATCTTGAGAGCCGATGAAATCAATGAGGCTACAAGACAAGTCCAAGAAGATCACCCATCTATCAAGTGGGAAAGTAACTTGACCAACAAGCAAGACAAACATTTGCCGATGAATCAACATGAGGCATGCATCACCATAATGGAGATTAGTAAGTTAGCAAATTAGAAAGGTTAGCTAGTCATGGTTTCTTACATCTCAAAGTCTTTTTCAAGTTTTTCTTCTTTTAGTGTTCTTTCTTAAGCAAGTCTTGTTTTCGAATTCTTTTCATTTTCTTTCCATCGTTTTTATTTTCATGCATAAATCCACCACAACTTCTTTCACCTATTTTTCTATGTCTTTTTGATTCTTTTTAAACAAAGAAGAACCCTCGTTTTCTTTCTTCATCATTCGACCGTTAAAGCTTCTATCGCGAGCTCTCCCTGAGGATCGACCCGTATTAGCTATACTACTACGGTGATTCGGAAGGAGTATATCAAACATTGTGAATACATTTTGGAGTGATTAAGCACCTAAGGTTGTTTCTAAACCTTCTCTCTTTTGTTGAATATTTGTGCAATTCTACTCCCCTACTCCTTCCCTATCAAATTTTTGGCGCCGTTGCCGGGGAAGAGCAAACGGTTTTCATTTGAATTAGGAACTAAACGAGTTTTCTTCTCTGTTGCAGGTTACAGGTAGAAGAAACAGGAAAACAGGCATTGCAGTAACATATAAGTGGCCCTGGGCCTCTGCTCTAGAAAGCAGAGACCAGGAGCCCTCTGATTTGCCGCGGTTCCGCGGCAATAGCCGCGGTTCCGCGGCAAAGAGGAGTGAACTACTCACAATTTTCTGCAGGGTTGCTTGCTCTGCAAAATAACAGCTGCTGCAGTACTTAATTCTTGTATGCTTCACCATATTCCTGCTAATAATCAACAGTAAAATATTGGTTGCAAAGTTAAAAATTGATTAGACGTTTGCATTTTTTAGGCACGTGTCTTTTCAATTCATTTACTTTACTGTTGAAGAGTGATGGAGCAAGGTACGTGCACATTGCATTTTGACTAGGACTCACTTCTTGGTTGATTTACATCGCTTTGAGTGAACCTTGTTTGTTTATAATGTACACTTGCACCAAATTGATTTTAAGGGCATCACCCAATAAATAAGATAAGGTGGGGATTTCATCACCCTTTCCTTAGCCCAAAAATCACCATCCTAGAACTCACAATCCCAAGCCTTTTAATAAAATCTGATAGACGTTGGCCCTAGGGACATCCGGACTCAGTAGGAGATCGGCTGAAGTTGGGAGTTGATTTTGATTCATACTCCAGTCAAATCAGTGTCTAAGGTTGGGGATTAAGAGGTTACGCCTCGAAGATACCGTGATTTGGCGTAATTAAGGCCCGTTGCTTACGCACGGATACCTCCCACCGTATTTTGCCCCTACCTGGCTGATTAGCTGTGGTCTGATTCAAGCAACAACCTTCTTTGGTTCATCGAACAGTTAGGAGTCGTCTAGGTCCAGGTATCCTAGATAGCTTGGGATTGATTTTTCTTTTATTGTTTGTTATTTTCATTTTCTTTCCGCTGGTGTGATCGGTGAACGTTGTTTGTGACTGTATATGCAAGAGTGGTACCGGGATCCAAATTCTGCAAGACTTGTTAGAATTTCTACACTTGCACCAACACCACCACTTAACACAATGGAAAACAACGTTTCGCTTCAAGACAGATTCTACCCGATTCGCACCTCCCTTCCATCATGCATTCTTCTCCCTGTTACCAATGGAAATCAATTTGAGCTGAAGCCACAATTCATCAATACACTTCCCCGATTTCATGGTTTAGAGTCTGAGGACGCGTACTTCTTCATTCGAGAGTTTGAAGAAGTATGTGTAATGATGAGAATTTTCCAATTGACTGAGGATGCTGTTAGACTAAGGTTCATACCTTTTGCGCTGAAAGATTTAGCTAAGAAATGGCTTTACAATCTTCCCGCCAGTTCGATATCTTCATGGGATGATTTTATAAAAGTCTTTCTTAAGAAATTTTATCCCATTCACAAGACAGCCCTCATGAGAAAAAACATCATGCAATTCAAGCCGGAATCAAATGAACCCTTCTGGAAATATTTCGAGCGTTTCAAAGACCTTCTAGCCTTATGTCCTCATCACGGCATAGAGAAATGGCGTCAGTGCCAAATTATCTATGACGGACTTGATTACCAAACGAAAACACTCCTTGAATCCATGTGCCAAGGGGAAATTCTGAAGAAAGATGAGAATCAGGGGTGGGATCTCTTTGAAGCCTTAGCTGAGAAAATAATTCAGTGGGAGTCATGTCTAGATAAACCCACTCCCACTACTTCCAGAACCGGTATGCATTCCATAGAATCCTCGATAGCTGCTGAGGCTAAGATCACACAATTAATGAAGAGGATAGAACTGCTTGAGTCAAGGGAACATTCTGTTGTCAATCAGGTCAACCCATCACCTGTGGTCAAACCGGGCTGCACCTTTTGCCATGACCTTAACCATGTATTCGAGGAGTGTCCTGTATACCAATCTCAAATGTATCAGGAGAATACGAATGCTGCTTTTATCAGACCTCATCACAATCCATACTCCAATACATACAACCAGGGATGGCGAAACCATCCAAATTTTTCTTGGAGTCAGTCTGGTCCTGAGCAACCTAGGCCACCATTTTCAAATCAATATCATGCTCAGCCTCAACACAGTTTCAACCGAAATTCACCGAATTTTCATCCATATCAAAGTCCACCACAATCACAATCTTATCAGAGCCCACCACACTACTAAACACACTTCCAGTCTCCATACCATCAACATCCACCCCAGAATGATTCAGATGAGAAAATATCGGAGTTGAAGAAAATGATAGAAACCCTAGCAAAGAACCAACGTCAGGATATGAATAAAGTACAGGTCCAGTTAGGGCAATTGGCTAATTCTGTAAATGAGAGACAAAAAGGTATGCTACCAAGCCAGCCATTGCCCAATCCCAAACATCACTTCCCTCTGCATGAAGTGGAAGACATGGGCCCCAGTCATTGCAACGCTATTCATATTCTGAGATCTGGAAAACAGGTAGATAATAGGGTTTCTAATCAATCATCCAAATCAATGCCAAAGTCAACACCTCCAGTTCCAGTGCAACCAACTCTAGACAATCCACCTTCTAGTTCAGAGCCATCAACTTCAAAAGCCAAAGGAAAAGAAAAAGTAGATGAGCAACCTTATAAGCCTAGTGTACCATTTCCAAATAGGCTGACAAATCACAAGTTAAATGCTCATATGGAGAAGATAAGAGAAATGTTTAACAAGGTCCAAATCAATGTACCTCTTCTTGATGCCATACAACAAGTGCCATCATATGCAAAATTTTAAAGGAAATGTGCACCAAGAAGAGGAAAACACAAGTCCCTAAGAAAGTCTTCCTAACTTCAAGCATCAGTGAGTTGTTCACTGGGTCAATTCCTGTGAAATATAAGGACCCAGGGAGCCCAACAATCTCTTGTATCATAGGACATACTACCATTAATAGGGCATTACTTGATTTAGGAGCCAGTATCAATCTCCTGTCTTTTTCTGTGTATCAACAATTAGGGTTAGGCGATCTCCGCCCTACCCAAATGACGATACATCTGGCTGATCGCTCTGTCAAGAGACCCAAAGGGGAAATTCACGATGTCCTTGTCAGAGTCGGGGAGTTTATTTACCCTGTTGATTTCGTAGTTCTCGAGACACAACCTGTGTCTAATACCAATCATAGGGCTCAAACTCCTGTTATCTTGGGACGACCATTCCTGGCTACAGCAAATGCCATCATCAATTGCAGGAATGGGTCAATGAGGTTAACTTTTGGTGACATGACAAGAGAAGTGAATGTTTTCAGCATGGACAGGCAACCTCGTAGGATAAAAGATCAAACATTCGAGGTTAACTTTGTCAGAAACAATTGTGAGGAAAAAAGTAAAGATGAGTCACAATTTTGTGATTCTCTTGAAGTGGAAAATCCTATTATCCGAGTACCCTTTCAAAAGGGGAAAATTGATTTGGATATTTTCACTTTCAGTGAGCCAACCGTGAATGTATCCCATGAGGATATAATTCAAAAACCTCCGATTGATATATCTTTTGAAGACCTCTTCGCTGACGAAATCATGTGTTTGGATGAGCCAACTCGGGGTCTGTTAACTAATTGTACATCTCTAAAGGAAAATGTTGACCTCAGTTTTGAGGAGTTGTATGGAGAAGAGTTGGAATTTCTCAACATTAGGAATAAAGAAATTGAGAATGATAAAAGTGGTGATGAAGAATTTCTTAGTGAACATTGTGGTGAAATGAGGATGAACAACATTAAGCAATTGAAACTGGAAATGCTTAAGGCTCAGAGAATAAGTCAACTCGTTTCCCAACTGAGCCCTCTCAAACAGACCCATTAGAACGATGGGAAACGGGCTAGAGGGATACGACCCAAAAAAGCCTAGGCGATGGACACACTTGTACATATTCCTTGTAAATAATTTTTGTACACTCTTGTAAATAAAAAAAAAAATAAAAAAATAAAAAATAAATAAATAAATAAATAAATAAAAACTCCAAAAATGAGGGACTTTTGTGCTAATTCATCTCAAGAGTTCCACTCCATTCAAACTTCAAATCCCTAGGTTTGTAAATATTACTTTTCACCTAGGGATAAAATTGGGACTCTCAACCTTTTCCTCCCTATAAATATCCTATTTACCCTACCCGTCTTCCCTCAAACGCAAATCTCCTCCCAGATCTGCAATCCCTCCTCAAATGGCCGATCCTAGAAATTTCCTGATCCACTAATTCCTCCAGCCAGCCGCGCTTCCGCGACCCAGGCCGCAGATCCGCGGCATTCTTGCATCTAGAGCACCGCTAACGTCTTTGCCGGTCGATTTCTGACTCTCGTGGCCGATCTGGTGCCACAGATTCCATTAGCCTTCTCCTGTGCCCTCTGCAATCTCAGATTTTTCCCCCACGAATTCCGGGGGCGGTTTGAATTTCGATCTCTCAATTTTATTGCTTTGATCTATATTTGTAGCATGGCACCCAGTATTTTTGCTGAAAAAGATTTTGGAAAAATTTTGTGTGATCCTAATGGCTATGGACATATATTCCTAGATCGGATTAGGGCATGGGATTGGTACGCTTTAGTGTATGATAATTCTGAGAACGATACTTTTTATTGTCCTGAATTGGTGGCACTGTTTTATAACTCCATTGACCATGCATCTGTTGATGTACACACGTATCAATTCACTGTGCACATGCCCTTGGGCGACCTGTTTATCACACTTCCTCTCCTTGAGGAAATCACTAGTGTCCCTAGTGTCCCACAACACAGCGACCCTCTCCCACTTATCGATTACATAACAGTTATGGGGGCTCGCTGTACAGAGCAAGACCGCGGGCTAAAGGCCAGCACCACTTTTGAAAACGTACACTGCGTTGGACGATGGATCCAACGTAACATCTTAGGTCTGGACCACACAACGTCATTCAACCGCCCCGTGTTGCTGATTATTCACGATCTGATGACTAGGCAACACACGGTCTGTCTAAACAAGACCATCTTCCACGCAATAATTGCCAACTCTTCACGCACCCGGGGAGCCAAACATTCTCATCCCATTCTGATTACGCGTCTGTGTAGGACTTTCCTACCAGACGCCGTATTTGATTCTTTTGACCGGGTGTTTGTGACACAAGAGCGACCCACTAGTTCTTACAATAGCTGTTTGCATGCGGTTTGGACCCCTAGTGTCCAACCCGAGGATGTGCCGATGGAGTCCTCTTCTGAGGAAAGTTTAGAGGAGGAAGATGAGCCTCAATTTTGGCGTCAGGATCCCCTAACAGATTCACGTGCCTTCATGTCCACCATTTGGAGGGACATGAAGAAGATTTTTAGGGGGCAGGTTAGACTGAAAAAGAAGGTGGAGGAGCAATCCTCTAGGTTGAACCGCATTGAGGCAGGGTTACGGTGATCTCAGTCGGCTGGACCCAGCACCACCGCTGGTCCAAAGCGACGAAGGGAGTGATTCAGTTCCATTACCTATGTCATGCATCTTTTATCTTGCATACATTGAGGACAATGCATGAGATAGATATGGGGGGGTAGGTTCTAACCTAGGATTTTCATTTTCTTTTTAGGCTTTTCATTTTCTTTCTAGGATTTTTATTTTCTTTTAGATTTTACCTTTCTTTGTAGATTTGCTATCTTCTTTTAGATTTTACTTTTTCTAGAAAAAGATAAATAATAAAATAAAAAAAAAGAAAAAAAAGAAAGAAATTTTTGATCCATGTTTAAAGAATCAAACTTGACTTTAGGGATTAAGGAAACTCTTGACTATGATTTCTAATTATAAGTTGAAAAGAGGAGTTTTGTTGGATTTTTAGGTTAAGTAAAAAAGGATAAGAACGATAACTAGATTTTAATTCTTTCTTTAGGATATATACATTAAACATATTGAGGGATTAATCAAAGACTTTGTGACTTTATTTATATATATATATAATAAAAATAAAAAAAGAAAAAAAGAAAATAAATAAATAAATAAATATAAATAACTAAATAAATACTTAGCCACTAATTAAGCTGGTTAGCTGTGCCTCAAGAAGCATGGCAAGTCACGCCTAAAGGTGGTTAAGTCCTTAGTATTCGTGGCCTAGTTTACTCGAGTCCTCGAACCTTAGGGATGTATCTTCATCTGGTGCCCTAAGACCGACTGGTTTGGGAGTCATCGGTAAGAGGCTCGTTACAAGGGTAAATTAGAAAGCCTAAGGAAGCTAAGGAAATGTAAATAAATAAATATTGTAAATAAAAAAAAATAAAAAAAATAATAAAAAAAATTGTTATATATATATTAGTAAATAATGAACTTAGTCTGAGAAAGATCCTTCATATTTATAGATGTATATATACTAGGATTGATGCAAAATCCAGTCTTTGATCTTTTCCTTAAAAACTTAACCTAAGTTGAAGAGAAAACTCTAAATAGACACTTATAAAAGGAATGACGAGTTTAGGGCAACCTGAAACCTATAAATTAAGTAAGACTCTTGAAAACATGGATCAAAATTTTCACTAACATTTTCTTATTTCTTTATGGATTTTGTGGGTGCAATCCGCTGAAAACCCTCAGGAGACAACACTCCTCCTCTAGGGTAATCTAGAGGTTTAACGGCTTGTTGCACGTGCTCAGTGCAATCGTGTCACCTACGAAAGTGGTGCAATAATTTAGATAGGATTTTTTCTTTTCTTTTTTGCTCGGGGACGAGTAAAAGCTAGGTATGGGGGTGTGATTGTTATTCATTTTTTGCATATTTTTCCACATCCATACCATGCATTATATCAATAAAAATATGTTTTTTACTCTTTTTCTCTCTATTTTTGCAGGTCCAATATTAATGGAGAGGAGGCCCATAATCCATGGAATTATCAAGAATTAAAAGGAATTAATCAAAGGCCAAAAGAGAAGCCCAAGAGTTGAGCCCAGGATCTGGAGACATCCACGCGCCCAGTCAGCATTCTAGAAGAACCACGTGGCCAACAACCTCTAACAAATTGGCAACAGAATCCGCTGGCGCAACGGCCAAGATTCTGCCGCGGAAACGCGGCTCTGGCCGCGGATCCGCGGCAGTTATCTGGCCGTTGAGCCAGCGATTGATCCCACGGTCAGGATGTGAGGTCCCTCCTCTTCTGAAGCCTATAAATAGACTGCCAAGGACTCTGCGAAAAAAGGGAGGAGAGATTAGAGGAAAGAGCTTGTAATTTTTAGGTTTTTCCCTAGGTTTTTAGTGCTCTTAGTCTTCTTCTTCCTCCTAGAAATTCTGCAAGAGAGAGATAGAGAGAGAGTGAAAGCTTGTAATCCAAGGTGTGACAACTTGAAGCAAGGATTAATCCAATCTCCCTTCTCATCTATTGCAATTTCTAGTGCTTTACATTTCTTGCATTTACTTTCTTCAAGCTTTACATTTCTAGCATTTCCTTTCTATATTGAATTGTTGTTTTCTTTCATGGCAATGTCTAGCTAACTTCTTCTAACATGACTAGCTAACCACTAACCTTGCTAACTTCTAACTCTTGGGTGATTGCTAACTTTTCATCTTGCAATTTTGAGTCTCTTTCATCCCCGATGAAGATGATGGGTTGTTTTCATTCTTGGCGAATTCTTGTTGTAATTCCATATGATTCATGTGTGCCTCATTTAGAGCCTTGTCTTTAGAACAAGTGCCTTGATGGAACATGGAGATGGAGCACCAACCATATGCTATTTGTTGTACAACTTTCTTACTTCAATGCTAACTTGATGTATGGCCTTGAATGACTAATGAATTTTGTATCTTCTTCCTTAGCATCCCTTGAGTGACACTCCTCGATTCCACCATTGAAATTCTATCTTGAGAGCCGATGAAATCAATGAGGCTACAAGACAAGTCCAAGAAGATCACCCATCTATCAAGTGGGAAAGTAACTTGACCAACAAGCAAGACAAACATTTGCCGATGAATCAACATGAGGCATGCATCACCATAATGGAGATTAGTAAGTTAGCAAATTAGAAAGGTTAGCTAGTCATGGTTTCTTACATCTCAAAGTCTTTTTCAAGTTTTTCTTCTTCTAGTGTTCTTTCTTAAGCAAGTCTTGTTTTCGAATTCTTTTCATTTTCTTTCCATCGTTTTTATTTTCATGCATAAATCCACCACAACTTCTTTCACCTATTTTTCCATGTCTTTTTGATTCTTTTTAAACAAAGAAGAACCCTCGTTTTCTTTCTTCATCATTCGACCGTTAAAGCTTCTATCGCGAGCTCTCCCTGAGGATCGACCCGTATTAGCTATACTACTACGGTGATTCGGAAGGAGTATATCAAACATTGTGAATACATTTTGGAGTGATTAAGCACCTAAGGTTGTTTCTAAACCTTCTCTCTTTTGTTGAATATTTGTGCAATCATATATATTCTCAAACATGTGTATTAAAAAAAATTGACACTTATGGCTCATAAATGCTCATGAAAAGAAAGTCATGAGTAAACAAATAGGTGAGTGTTGAAGAATCATGTGAATAGCATATTCATGGAGATAAGACAATGAAGCTCAACATAACATGAAAATTATCAAAACTAATCAAACTTCAAGGTATATGTATGTTTTGTCGAAACTAAAGTATACACACATATCCTTAACTAAAACAAGTCCACAAAAGAATATTGCATGAAAGCAAGTGACTCAAAGATAGATATGTATAGCTATAGTTTTGGACAAAATTAACATATACATGAAGCTAACAAAAAAAATGTACAAAAATAGAGAAAACATGTAAAAATACAAGAATCATCAAAATTAGGTTATACAAATACATCAAATGAGTATACATGAGCATTAAGGCACTCAAACACAAGAGTTAAGTATAGCTCAATAATTGTACAAGTATAAACACAAGTTTTAATGAAAACTACATATAAACATGTAATCAACACATAAAACACAAAAATTTAAACAAATATGATCATTAGGGTAAATGCAAGTGCTTTTAAAACTAAGATATACACAATAGCTAAACTATAGTGAGAACACAAAAATATGAATCCATATAAATATGGGTGTATCTCAAATACTATATAAGTATATCACAAGTCTAATGAGCACTATATTTAACATAATGAGCATTAAAATCACAACATGCTAAAAATCAACAATGAGAAAGTATGTAAATAAAATGGGAGTTGGAGATAGTTACCAAACCATGTGATGTAATCTCTGAGTTTTCAAACCATGATGGTTCTACCACCTAAACATCTCTTGAAAGTAATGCATCCATAATTATGATCTTTTAGCTCGGAACGCATCCACCATCAAGATACCGATACTCTCACGTCTTGTGAGAACCCACACCTACATCAAACGCAAGAAATGAGGATTTTGGTACCCATATCTTTTTGGATCTATGAGGGTTAGCCATAGGAACCCAGACATTTTTATTTGCAAAATTGAAAGAATTTAATATTAAAGCAAAATTTTGCAAGATGGCCTTTGTGGCCGCAATGTGTACATTTGTACACTCTAGCATGCATATGATTAGTGTGAGTGTGAGCGTGGTGTGCATATGTATGCCGTGGATGGTGTGCATAAACATGTGGACATGTTTCTTGCGAAATATAGATTTAATTTTACTATGATTGATGGCATATTGGGTCAATGTGGAGCCCAAAAAATTAATGTTTTTCTTCATTCAACAAATATCTTTTTCAATCTTGGAAGAAGCAACATGAGAAACAAGAGAATCGCCATTCTTTTTCTTTTTAGAAATATTTTCTTTTCATTTAAAATAATTTTCTTTTTCAAAGATTTATTTTCATTTAAAATAGTTTTCTTTTCTTTTGAAATAGAATCAATTTTATTTATTAAAGAATTGTTTCCTTCAAAAGCAACATTCAATTTTGAAGATAAGGAAACATTCTCCTTTCTTAAAAATTCATTTTTCATTAACAAAGTTTTATTTTCTTTTAAAACTAAGTCTTTTTCTTTTTAACAAATTATATTTTTGAAGAAGTTTTTGACAAAAAGATGCAAGCTCATCATAAGGCATGTCAATATCTTCTTCTAACTCGGATTCAGAATATACCCTAAGGGGTTCATTAATGTACCTTAAAGCTCTAGGAATTCATGTTTATTTTGCATATATTAGAGATTCTTATTTTGTAAATGGCAAAAACGTTGAGGCTAATGCAAGAGCCCTTCATGCTCTAAAGGCTACCCTAAATGATGAATTTTTATCTAGGGGGTCTAACATTGAATCGGCTTTTGTATTTTGGAACACTCTTCTCACTCTTGCGGAACAAACGCCAAATGAAAAAGAGAGTGACTCGGATGATGGAAGCGATGCTTCCAACATGTGCTTCATGGTCCAAGGGGATGACCCCCTTGAGGAATGTCAATATCTTCTTCTTGTTCGGATTCAAAATATACCTCAGGTGACTAGCTAATCTAATGCAAAACAAATGCAGAATTAAAACTAATTATGCAAATTAACACTATTATGCTAAACACACACAGTATAACCAAAGAGTGTAGCCGAATTCCCGGTAAAGGGCTCTGGACTATCTCCTCAAAATTTCTCTAGATTAAGAGTTGAGGTGCCACTATGGTTCTCGTGGTTGAATACAAGTGTGAGCAAACAATCTCAAGCATATATTCAATTGAGCACAAGTATATCAAGCATATAAGGATGTTAACAATAAAAGCATGCAAGATATATAAACACAAAGGGGGAGAGAGAGATAAGCAATTGCAAACACGGGAGATTTGTTACGAGGTTCAAGCAAACTTGCTCGACGTCCCCGCCTTCACCACAATGGAGGACTATAACGATCCCGCAAGATCACTCGGTATTGCAACACCTACAATGAACTGCCTCAAGAATTCTTGGATCAACAAGTCCCTCACTTGTTCCCGCAAGAACAACACACACGAACCCGCAAGCTCGCCGAGGCCGTAACCTCTTCAACTCATTCAAATACAAAGGTGGAACACTTGGTGATCACTTCTCTTGATCACCAACAAAATACTCTCACAAACAATGGTCCTATAGAGGATGGATACAACAATGGATAGCTCAAGCTTGTGTGAGAAAACAAGATAAATGCGGAGGTGAAAAACTCAAAGAAAAGCTTTTGAAAACACAAGAGAATCACTTTTGATAAACTCTCTTTTGAAATGGAAATGAAGCTCTAAAAACTTATTGGGAAAACTCTATTGAAGATGGAAAAATAAGCTTTTGAAAAACTTATCTAAAACTCATCCAAAACCCCATATTTATAGGCCAAGAAAAACTAGCCATTATGGTTCAAAAACTGCCAGAAATGGCCTGTCGGTCGACTACCTAGTCGACCGATCAACGGTCAAATTTCTGACCGTTGGAGTCTGGCGGTCGACCAGGCGGTCAACCGACCTCAGACCCAGACTGTACAATAGGTCAACTTTGAGCATAGTTTGAGGCCTAAAACTTTAGAATTTGAAAATAAGTATATAGGATGAATTTGTAAATCTTTCAGTTTTCAAATAAGTATATCAAACTGATTAGTCTCTAATTTTGCATAATTTTTATCACATCCGCATATTTATTTGGTATAAAATTATGCTAATAAAGCTTTGACTGCTTGATTCTAGGTCCATGGTGTGCAATGAAGAAGAAGACCCTAAATCACCATTTAATTGGTGATTAAAAGCCTATATCATAACCATTGACCTAGAAGAGCTAATTCGTCAAAACCAAGGGCCCAAAATTAGAAACTGAGAGCAGAAGCTGATAGGGGACAGACGGGACCGCGCGCGGCCCTAGTATGGCGGCGGAAACGCGGCCTACGCGGCCTTACGGCCGTGGCGCGCACCTGGCTTTGGGCCAGGGGTTGTCCCCCTGGCCCCCGTTCCCCTGGTGCCTATAAATACCCCATGGGGTTCCAGAGCAGAAAATATGCAATGTTTTAGGGTAGTTTTCATCTCTATTTTGTAGTTTAGGGTAGTTTGGATTAGTGTTTTTCTTCTTCCTCTCTTCTATTTTTCATTTTGTAGATCTTGTAATAGGGAGAGAGAGTGGTACATATTGGGAAGCAAGAGTGCTTGTAATAGAAGGTGACAATCTATGAAAGGTGCTCTCTTACCTTATCTTTGTTTTCTTCTCTCTAATCTCTTTTACATGTTTAGCTAATTTTTTCTCTCATGGCAACTAACTACTAACCACCAACTAGTCTAACTTCTTTTATGATAATCCACATGAATCTAATAGCCTCTACTTGGCCTTGCTCTTGCAAGAGCCATTGATGGCTCATGATGATAGATCTAACACTCTAACTTCCTAACTCTCTAACAAGCTAACATTACCTTACTCCATGCTTACTTTTAGTTTTGATGGTTTAAGTGTATTTCGAACTTTTTTTGTTGAGTTTAGATGTGATGAGTTACATATGGGTCATGCTTTGTAAAGCTCTTGAACCAAGGACTAGTGATGGCCAATGATACATGTGAGGCAACTATCACTAAGAGGTTAGCATGTTGGTGGAGTCATTAGTAGTTAGTAGCCATGAGTTTTCTTTCTTTTCCACTTTGTTTTAGATATATAAACAAAAACACAAACATTTTATCTTCTATGTTTCCCACTTCTTTGTGTTTCACCGTACTTCTCTTTTCATTATTTTCTTTCTTTTCTTTTTCATTCTTTAAAACTTTGAAGAACCGTTAACATACACGTGAACATACCGTGTAAGCTTCTATCACCTCCCATCCTTGTGGGTTCGACTCGTTTTAGCCTCTATACTATAACGGAAGTATCGAGGAATTCAAAGC
Source organism: Agave tequilana (assembly GCA_038442645.1). Classification (NCBI taxonomy): domain Eukaryota; kingdom Viridiplantae; phylum Streptophyta; class Magnoliopsida; order Asparagales; family Asparagaceae; genus Agave; species Agave tequilana. The sequence goes on along the minus strand of JAVJIF010017717.1, from coordinate 33,266 downwards.
ACACACTTTAAATATCAATTTCAAAACATAAACTTTTTGTGTGCGGTTTTTCCTCGATCACAAACCAAAAACTGTAAACTATTTTCAAAATAAGAATAGACTTCAACCCAATATTTGATATCTTTAACATTTGAATCAGAAAATGATTATTGAATAAGAAATGTAGCCCTGAATGTTGTCTTTGAAATGCTATTTAAATCATGTTTATTGAACATAAGAATAAAAAGTTATGGCTAGAAAAATATAAGGTTCGAGCAAATCAGCAGAATGGTCGGCCGCCTGGTTGACCGAGAAAATCCGAGAGCTCTGCAGACGCAGTTGGTCGACTGATCGGTCAGCCGATCTCTACTATGATCGACCGGTCAGTCGACTGAACTCAAGTCACATGGGCTTGTGCACGTCTTGTGCACGTCGGTCGACCGATTGGTCAACCGAGTCTTGCTTCGGTCGACCGGTCGGTCGACCGCCAGCAGCCTGAAAAACAATTTTAACAACTTTTAAAAATACATCTTAAATTTCATAAAATCTCTATAAAATCCATAAAAATAAATTCATTGAAATACTTTGAGGTACAAATATGTGTGATCAAAAATCGGCACATATTACAAACATGTGAACTATTTTTGAGGCACATAATTTAAAACTTAAATCAAAATCGATATTTTTCAAAAACTATTTAACATGAAAGGTTATAAAATATTTTGTGTGTGTATATGATCTTGAATAATCCACAACTAATCTATCCTTTACATTTTACCCTAAAATAATAATCTTAAACTTACAAACTCAAACTCAAGTCTTCTTGAAAATCTTCTTCTCCATCTCGACTTGATTCAAACTTGATCCTGAGCTAGACTTCTCTTTGAGTACTTGATGTGATCTTGAAGCGCAAGCTCTTGAATTAACAAGTGATAGCTTCAAAACTTGACTTCGTATCTTTTGTTGAAGGTAAACACCGACTAAGATTTTGATTGAATATCTGAAACTTAATAAACACAAGATCATTAATATTATAACTTAATCATCATCAAAACTAGAGTGATGGGCCTTTGGACCGACAATGTGAAAACTAAAGAGAAGTGGTTGTGGAATCGGTAAAAGAAAACAATAAAATAGAGGTGAAGTAAAAAAGTGAGGTGATGTAGGAAGTGAATTTGAAAACAAAAAGAAAATGAAATAAAGGTGAACTAAGAAGTTGGCGAAAACATCGACAAGAAAATGATAAAAAGATTTTGAAAATTATTTTTAAAACAAAGTAAAAAAGAAAGGAAGAAACTATGAAAGAAAACTCATGGCTACTAACTATTAATTGCTCCACTAACTATACTAACCTCTTTGTGATGGTTGCCTCACATGGATCCTTGGTCATCACTAGTCCTTGGCTTCAAGAGACGATACAAAATATGGCTCATAAGATTGTTCTTTTACATTCAAACAACACATCCATTCCACACAATTAAAATGCAAGCTACTATTAAATCATCAAAATCAATTAGAGGTGAGCATGAAATAAAAAGACATTACAAGTTAGCTTGTTAGTGGTTAGATGTTAAAAAGTTAGAATGTTAGAATCCATCATCATAAGCCGTCAATGGCTCTTGCAAGAGCAAGGCCTTGTAGATGCTATTAGATTCATGTGAATTATCAAGTAAGTGGTTATCTAGTTAGTGGTTAGTAGTTAGATTGCCATGAGAAGAAAAACTAGCTAAGCATAATGTTGAAGATGGAGAAGATTACAATGGAGAAGAAAGGAGACACCTTTACATAGATTGTCACCATCTATTACATCAATATATATATCTCTCTCTCTGAACCATCTTAGCCCTACTACAAGATCTAAAAAGAAAGAAAAATATAAAATAAAAGAAAAAGAAAATCCTACTTTACGATTAAAAGAGAGAAAACCAAGCCTACTCGCTGATCTGCTCATGTCTCTGCATGGGTATTTATAGGCAAAAGAACACTCTAGAAGACGAGATGAGCCCACGCGTCAAAAATTGACACATGGCTCGCCAAGATGGCCGTGGAAACATGGCCATAGCCGCGTTTCCGCGACCATACCAAGGACTTATGTCCCTGGTTTGGCGAGTGGTTTCATCTCGTTTCTGGAACCTTCCGGGTATTTTCAGATTTGGGTATTTTCGTCTGGAAACATGCGCCACTGTCTATATTCAATGTATCTTCGAGAAACTCTCTAACTTGGCCTCCAAAAAATCCGGATTTAATTACTCAAAAATGGGTTTAATTATGCTCTTATTACCCTTTTACCCTTCTAGTCTTGATTATTTGCAGAAGAGACCAAAACGTGAGTGAGAAGCATTATTTTTATCATAATCAGTAGGAAAATGTGATATAAAAATGCAGAATTGTAAACTAATCACACCCCTACACTTATCTTTTGCTCGTCCCGAGCAAAACAAGAAAAAAAATAAACAAAGAAAGTTATTATACAATTTTCGCAGGTGACGCGATTGCACTGAGCGTGTGCAACAAGCCGTTAAACCTCTAGGTTACCCCTAGAGGAGGAGTTTTGTCTCCTGAGGGTTTTTAGTGGATTGCATCCACAAAATTCATAAAAAAAGAAGGCTAATGTTAGTATTTTTAAAATGTATTTTGAAAGAGAGACAAGTTTACGAAATATTTTTGCAAAATTTAAGCGATCTAAGATTATAAGTCCATCAAAAATTATTCTTTCTTAAAATTAGTCTAGAAGCAAGATCTTGTCATCAATTAAGGTAAGAATTCAAAATTGGATTGAATATTTTATCCTTCATAAAACCTAGATAATATGCACTTTGTGAACAGTGAAGATTTCTAGGATTTCAGCTCTAATCATCAAGCCATTTATTTATGTATATTTTTATTTTTTCTTCCCTTAGTTTTCTTAGGCTTCTAGTTTACCAAGGTAGTGAGCCTTTAACCGATGACTCTCAGACCAGATGGTTGTAGGGCACCAGATGAGAAAATATCCCTTGGGTTTTAAGGACTCGAGTAAATAAGGCCACAAAACTAAGGAAGATTATTTGTTTCTTTTGACCACCGTTAGGCGTGAATAATCCTTGAGGCATAGTTATCCAGCTTAATAAGTAATTTTTTCTTATTCATATATACCACACATATATATTTTTTTGTATTTGCTTTATGGCATTTGAGGTCTTTGTACCCATCCCAAAAATTGTGTAAGTGTGAAATGCACTCTCTAAGGCAAAAAATTTAAGATAAAAATTATCTCTCCAATCTCCCTTACTTAACCTATAATTTTAAACAAGATCCATTATTTTGACTAGGTTTAAGATGTCATAATTAAGATTTTCTTAGTTTCTAAGATCATCTTAATTTGTTTAATAGATCAAAACTTTGTCTCTTATTTCAAAAAGTTTTTAATAAAAGGGAATAATCTTATACAAAAGGAAAAAATTCTAAGAATACTCTAAAAGAAGTGGAAAATAAAAAAATCTAAAAAACTCTACGTTAGTAGATCCTGCCCCACACTTATTTCATGCATTGTCCTCAATGCATCGTGAATATATTTATGCATGAAAACAAATAAAGAGGGAAGAAAATTTCACCTTAAGGTGGTGGTTCCGGTGGCGGTCTAATTGGTCCACGAAATGCGGCCCAATTCAAAGATTGTGGAGTCCAAAAAAAACCACCAATGACCTCTATAATACAACCCATTATGATGATGTGCACATGAATGATTTTTATTAAGAATTTTACCCCATCTGATTTTTAAATTTTTAAAATAATTTCAAAGTCTTTTTTATCAACACCTTTGTCCCAAAATGGAGTGTGAAAAGATGAAATGATAGATTTGGACTCAGAAAATACATGAACTATAATTGACTCAGGAAATTTATGACTGAAGTCAAGTGAAGGTTCTGGAGTCAAAATTTGTTCATGAAGTGGGTCCAAATCAAGAAGTTGAAACTCATGCCCACATTGATTTCCCCACAATGGAATGTGACTTCCTAAAGTTGTTGATTCAAGTTAAGAAATGACACGTATAGGAATCAAAATTGACTCTAAAATGTTGATCAAATCGGGTAGCAAAATAAAAGTCAATACTGATTCAGAAATTTGAACTGGATCACAAATTTGAGAATCTTGATCACATTCTTCTTTGAGTAAAAATGAGAACTTTTCAGTTTGTCAATGGGACTTTCAAAAGCATAGAGTTGATTAAGTTCAATATGCTGATCATAAAAGATGAGTGATTCAATTTCATGATGGAGTGGCACATGATCCAATATTGACTCAGGAAAGGATTGCAATCAGGTGAAGACACTGGAGTCATTATGAATCAGGAAATGAAATTGAATTACCAAGTTGAGATTCAGGATCACATTCATTCTCAAGTTCAATCTCAGGAAGGGATAACTTGCCAACATGTCAATGTGGTTCTCAAGAATTTGATGTTGATCAACTTCAAATGGGTGTACTGAAATTGAATCTTGGTTTCAAAATAACATGATTCTTTGGCTCTGACAGAATGGTTAGTGACATCAGGAATGGTCAAAGGGTGAGAATGGAGAGTTTTGACCATTATATCTATGTCATGATTATCAGTGATTTAAACAGGTGTCATGGCTTCAAGCAGCTTTTCATAGTCGAGTGGTCCATTGTTTTATTGCGATTCGGCATGAAAAGATGATGGTTTGTTTTGGAAATTGTGGTGAAATCGTAAGTCCATCAGATTTTGTGATTGTTGCTTGGACTTACGCATACTCATTTTCAAAATTTATGATTTTCTATTTTGATCTGAAGATGATGACTATGAATTTTGATTTTGGAAAGATTGTGAGTCGAGCTTATTTTGTTGGGACTCAAGCATGGCTTCTATACTCTTTTCTAGCTCAGATTTTTCTTTTATAGATTGTTGCAGAAAAGGAATATATGAAGCATGATGTGAAAAAGTTTGTGAATATTATGAAATTTGTGGAATTTGTGGACAAGGTGGTTGAAAATTTGACTCGGGGGAGGTGAATCCCCATTGACTCTGTGAAAAGTAGAAATTATTTTGAAAAATTATGGTTATAAGATTCGAGGTATGGGTTGTATTGATTCAGATAAGTCCAGCCCGGTGTATTTGATTGGTTCATATTATAAAAAATAAGGTTGGAATTATCCGAAGCAAATTGGGTTGATGTGAAGTATGGATTCATATTAGGATTGAAAGAATTTTTGTTGTTGAATTTCATATCACAAACAAACACAAGCAAAAAAGAAAAAGCAACCAACAAACAAAAAAGAAAGAAAAAATCAAAATCAAGCCTATACTAGGGTTGACCTAGACGACTCCTAACTGGTCGATTACCCGGGGGGTGTTGTATGAATTCGACCACAAGCTAACGGCTAGGTAGGGGCAAAATACGGTGAGAGGTATCCGTCCTAAGCAACGAGCCTTAATTACACCAAACCATGGTATCTTCGAGGCATAACCTCTTAATCCCCAACCTTAGACACCGATTTTACAAGAGTATGATTCAAACAAGTTTCATCCTTGGTCAATCTCTTAATGAGTCTGAGATGTCCCTAGGGGCCAACGTCTATCAATTTTTAGATTAGGGCTTGGGTTATATGAGTGGGGAGGTGATTTTTGGGCTAAGGAAGGGTAATGACTTTCCCACCTTATCTTGTAATGGGTTATGCCCTTAATTCTAATTCGTGCAAGTGTGCAGGATAGAGAAGAATATAACACAAAGCGAGTAAATCACCCACATGCTTGTCTTATGTGTTGGCCCAAAAGGTTACACTCTCCATTTATATACGTTTTAATGATAACAAAACATATAGAAGCTATTTGGTACTAATAAGTTGTTCTAGAATGAATTTCAGGTTTGTACAAGTCTTGGTGGCTTTAAACATATTGCAAGGTTAATGGCGCTAAAAGCATGTTGATAGGTTGATGACGCAAGAGGACTATTTCATAGGAGAGGAGGCTCTAGCTTGGCACAACGCGGTTCATAGACTTCTTTTTATATAGTTTTTATATTTTAGTTTGTTAAAGGATAGTATATAGTGTTGAAGCTCAAATTCCCCACACACATTGCACATGTTTTTCAAAAGATTATTTTTGTCTCTTGTATAAAATATTTTTATAGACCTATTTCAGTATTTGCAAACTCAATTTATTGTAGTTTACTAAGTCTTAACAAAAATCATTTTTGAAAGTAAACTTATCTTCAAAAACATTTCCCTTTAAATTCTGTTTTGACCTGTTGCGGTCGACCGGCTTTTTTACAGGTCAGAACGGTCGACCGAGCGGTTGACCGCAGTTCTGACCGTTGGGTGTGTGCATGTGTGCACGTTATCCGGTCGACCGGGCGGTCGACCGGACCCTATGTCGGGCGACTGGGCGGTCGACCGACTGACTGCACCCAACTCTCTGTTTGGGACGGTCGACCGGACGGTCGACCGGAGCCTGCTAACGGTCAAAACTTTTTGAAAATCGGTCGACCGGCCGGTCGACCGTGAGTGTATTAACAGCCAAACGGCTAGTTTTTTAAACATGTTTTATAACGTGATTTTATTCTCCAAACGAGGTTTATGGCTGGTTTTTGGTCTTATCTTTCCTGATTAATCAAAATTATTGTTTACCCTTTAATCCCTACCTATATCCTATAAATAGGGGTGGATGGGGTTGAAGAAAAATACAACAACATTTGCAAAAGAAATCAAAGCTATGTGTTCTTGAAAGAAGTTTTTATTCTCAGTTTTTGTGCTCTAATCTCTGATTTTTCTCTGAAGTTTTTGAATCAAAACTCTCTTCTACTTTGTTTTATTTTTCACTTTCAAACCTTGAGCTTCAATCCTATACATTATTCTCTAGGGTTTTGTAAAGAAAAGTTTTTCAAGAGAGGGTTTGTGGTCTTTTGATCACCAAGTGATTATTGTATTTGTGGCTCCACTACCTCTGGACTAGAGGAGTGTGATTGAGGAGTTGGGTACTCCCTAGTGGTTGTAATCTTTTGTGAAAGTTCTAGTGGATCGGAAATCCTTCTTGGTGAAGGCGGGGACGTAGAGCTGGGTGCTCGAACCTCGAAATAAATCTCTGTGTTTGCGATTGGTTTACTTATGTTATTTACTTGCTTTCCATTCATTCTTATATTGTCGATCTATACTCTCACAACAAAATTGCATTGCGCACCTCAAACTCTTATTTAGAGGAATCACGAGGAAGGAGTTCAGAGCCCTTCATGGGGTATTCAGCTTCTAATCTTGCTTTGAGTGATCGTTGCATCATCTCATTTTTAAATTTGTGCATTGATTAGCATTATCACCTATTCACCCCCCCTCTAGGTGATTTCATTATGCTATATGCAATGCCATATATACAACTCAATCCAGATCACAACAATAGAACAAAATATAGTATATTGCAATTGAATTGACACGTGCCTAAATCAAATGTCTAAACCATTTTAAAAGCATCTAATTACCGTATTTTAGTTCTTTAATTTATTGTAGTATTCAGGCAATCAAAGCAGAAAACTAACAGTATAAATCCACTAGCTATTACAATATGCACATCCCAGCAAAACAAGAAAAAATTTGTCGCGGAACCGCGGGTAAAGTCGCGTTTGCGCGGCTTTTCTTTGAAAGCTCGGTCCCTGCTTTCAAGAGCAGGGAGCTACAATATTAATGGGTGTTCTGCAATATTAAGTTCCTGTAAAAATTGACCTGCACACCAAAACAGAGAAGAAAATATTAACAAAAATGTGAAATCAAAACCATTCTCATCCCCGACAATGGCGCCAAAATTTGATCGGGGCGGAAAACCAGCACTTGAAAACATGTATTTTATAAAGTTAGTGTAAAGCATGAGTGCTAATGTTCCCTCGATACTTCCATTATATCATTGGCTCAATGGGTCGAACCACAGTGACGGTAGACGATAGAAGCATTAACAGTTCTTATTCACGTCGGTTGTTAACAATTTCTTCTTTGTTAAAAATGAGAAAAAGGAAATGAAAAAAATCCAGAAGTGATAGGTGAAGAAAGTAATAAAGATGACGATGTGAAAACAAAAGAGAAGTGGTTGTGAAATCAATAAAACAAAATAATAAAATATAGGTGAAGTGAAAAGTGAAGTGATGTAGGAAGTGGATTTGAAAACAAAAAGAAAATGAAGCAAAGGTGAACTAAGAAGTTGGTGAAAACATCGATAAGAAAATGATAAAAAGATTTTAGAAATTATTTTTAAAACAAAGTAAAAAGGAAGGAAGAAACTATGAAAGAAAACTCATGGCGACTAACTACTAATTGCTCTACTAACCATGCTAATTTCTTAGTGATAGTTGCCTCACATGGATCTTTGGCCATTACTAGTCCTTAGCTTCAAGAAACGATACAAAACATGGATCATAATACATTCAAACAACACATCCATTCCACATAATTAAAATGTAAGCTACTATTAAATCATCAAAACTAATTAGATGTGAGCATGAAATAAAGAAGATATTGCAAGTTAGCTTGTTAGTGATTAGATGTTAGAATGTTAGAATGTTAGAATCTATCAACATGAGGCATCAATGGATCTTGCAAGAGCAAGGCCTTGTAGATGCTATTAGATTCATATAGATTATCATGTAAGTGGTTAGTTAGTTAGTGGTTAGTAGTTAGATTGCCATGAGAAGAAAAACTAGCTAAGCATCATGTAGAAGATGGAGAAGATTACAATGGAGAAGAAAGGAGACACCTTTACATAGATTGTCACCATCTATTACATCAATATCTCTCTATCTCCCTTTGAATCATCTTAGCCCTTCTATAGGATCTAAAAAGAAAGAAAAATATAAAATAATTGAACAAAAAAAATCCTACTCTACAACTAAAAGAGAGAAAATCTAGCCTACTCGCTGATCTGCTCACGTCTCAGGTCTCTACAGGGGTATTTATAGGAAAAAGAACATTCTAGAAGATGTTTGACGCATGGCTTGCCAAGATGGCCATGGAAACGCTGTCGTACCTGCATTTTCGCAGCCATACCAGGGACTTAGGTCCCTGGTTTGGCGATTGGTTTCATCTCGCTTCTGGGACCTTCTATGTTTTCTCGGATTCGGATATTTACGTCTGAATTTTCGTCAAACATGTACCAACGTATAAATTCAATGTATCTTCTAAAAACTCTCTAACTTGGCCTCCAAGAAATTCAGATTTAATTACCTAAAAATGGGTTTAATTATGCTCTTATTACCCTTTTGCCCTTATAGTCTTGATAATCTGCAATAGAGACCAAAATATGGGTGAGAAGTATTATTTTTATCATAATCAGTAGGAAATTGCGATATTAAAATGCATAATTGTAGACTAATCAATCGATTGGGTCAAGTTAACACAGAATTGCGGGAATTTCTGAGCAACAAGCGAAAATCCAGCCCTAAAGAGCAAGCTCGCATCTCACCGTCTTAGTATAGACGAGCGGGGTGCCAACTAGTGACTGTGTATTACATTGATTGTTGCTTGGGCTTACCCCACAACGCCTTTTCCAAACAAACCGTCGGTATTCGACCATTTGTCAGCCCTAACCTCTGAAGAATCCAAGTCTAGGAGGAAGAAGAAAGCCAAGAAACCTCACCTCGCTGCAATCTCTGTCAACATGACGAGTAGAGAAGAGATCTGGCATGATCTCGAAGAGGAAGACAGGGGCTTCGCGCACCCTCAGTTAGTTCTCTAGACCCATACTATAATTCCGGCTTAAGTCAAGTTCTGATTGAACCTGAAGTTGCCTTTCGAGGTACCCGCTCTAGGGTAGCAATATCCTACAACTATGAACAACCCTATTCATTTAGAGCAATGGCACCAGAACCGTTGAGAAGCATTTTTCAATAGTCAGATGATGAAGGAGAAGCCAGTGGATATGCTTCCTCCACTACCGTCAGTTCCGTGCAAACGGGGATGATGTTGGTCAACATGGCCGACAACAATAATGATGATGATCTTCGTAGGCAAATGGAGGCACAAGAGCAGACTTTCAAGACTCAGTAAGAAGCCTTGGAAAACATCCAACAGATGCTAGCTCAGCTCTTAGTCAATTGGAACACCAAGGATATCGGTAGCAATCGCGATGAAGAGGAGCACAACAACAATGAATATCTTAAGACTGGGAAGTCAAAGGAAAGCTCCTCAATTGATGCCGAGATAATCTAAGGCATTCAAGTTCAGATTGCATCCCTATCCTAGAGGGACGAACTGAAGAAAGTAAGGATGACTCGCCCTACCCGCTGGAATGGGATTTAGTGTCGCACCCCCAAAATTTAAGCCACCTACGTTGCATACGTACAATGACAAGAGCTCATCCAACCAGCATATCTATTACTTTCAGTCTCAAATCGGTAATATAATAGATAATGATGCCATCATGACTAGGTTATTCATTGGCACCATTAAGGGGGTAGCCTTTGATTGGTTCAGGAGCTTGCCCAGCGGCTCCATCAATTCTTGGCTTGACCTAGAAACCCGGTTCCTCTCTCGATTCTATGAGGATGACACTGAGGTGACCATGGACAAGCTTCTCTCGATGATCCAGAAAGGAGGAGAACCCATGCAAGAATATATTAAAAGGTTCCACAATCTTTGTTTTATGTGCCCCGCTGGCATGCCATTGCCTATGCTACTCCAAACCTGTCGGCATAATTTCCTCGACAAAGTGAAAATTCGTATGGAAGCTGTCAAAGCCCATACATGAAAAGAGCTTGTCGAGCAAGCTAAGATAGCTGAGAAATCGGATAATAAGTTTGCACCCTCAGTACCTAAAAACAAATGGGGGGTCAACACCAAGGGGCATGATGTAGCCTAATTTTCTCAACCAAAAGGGAAAGAACCATGACTGTTGAGCTATCAGGGGCAACTCAACCAAAGCAGAAAAACGGCACCGTGACAATCAAGAGTTCAAATTCCTGCTAAAGGTTTACTCCTTCAAAGAAGAGAAGGTGGTGACAATCTTTCACTTGCTTCACAAGGGTAATAAGCTCAAGTTACCCGAAGTTCGGGGACCTAATGAAGTGAGAGGTACAAACGATTCTAATTATTGCCTCTTTCACAGAATGGTGCATCATCCCACTAGCAAATGCTTTATTTTCAAGGACAAGATCCAAGTATTAGTGGATGCTGGAGTTCTGACTCTCAAGTCAGAGCAAAAGAAAGTCACTGCAAATATAGTGACTCTCAATTTTAGGACCTTCCCGAAAATGACGGCCCAAGATGGATTGACCCCAGTCCCTAAAGCTAGATTGGATGTTATCAACCTGATGGCGGAGAAGTAGAAAGGCAAGAGCCTTGTTCTAATGATGATAAAATCAAGAGAGGTCATGTGAGTCCACCCGGATATCATCAATGATGAGCAATGGGAATCCAGCAAGCTCAGGCTCAAAGACAAGTCCTGTAATGCCATCTCCCTTGCAGTGATGATGACACTGTGACTATAGATTCTCTCAGTGACTCGAAAGAGGAGAAGCTCACCTTAGCGGCCCAACCCTCTACCTTGCAACCAGTAGGCACCCGATCTGAAAAGTCATATCTGTGACAGTACGACCAGCCCCTCGACGAGACACAGCAGCCAACAACATAGAGAACAACTGCACCAGTCCAGGCTTCGGCACCACCCCCGCCACTGGACAAAGAGAAGGAAAAGGAGGTTCAATTCGACAAATCATTGAATAAGGATCCTTCAATGGGGCTCAATGCTCCTTTTCGCTTTGACATATTAGCACAACTCGCCAATATTCCAGCTCATGTAACTCTGTACGAGCTACTTTGCCTCTCAAAGAAGATGAGAGAGGTGCTTAGGGATGCACTTGTTAACTCAGAAACCTTTCTGACCTATGTACCAACAATCCCTATTGATGAAGACGGGACTTCATGCCCCCAATGTTGTTTGATGCAACGACAGGTGCCATCCATCACCTTCACTCCTGAGGACATGCTTCTCAAAGATAATAAGCATGATAGGCCTCTATACTACACTGGGTATATTGGTTCTACATGTATCGAGAGGATCCAAGTTGATCCAGGGTCTACTCTTAGCATCATCCCAAAGAGACTCCTCTACTTCCTGGGTATCCCACTCAGCAGGTTATCCACCACTACAACCATTTATGGCTTCAACGTTGGGAGTAATTACCCTCTGGGCAAGATTCATCTCCGATGTCAAGTTGGAGACTTAAAATCAGAAGTAACGTGCAATGTCATTGACTCTGGCACATCTTATAATCTCTTGCTCGGATGACCATGGATCCATGCCAATTGGATCGTCCCTTCCATATTACACCAATGCTTCAAATATGTGGGAGATGATGCTATGGTCTGAATGGTATCACTGAAGTGCAACTATTCAAAGGAGTGGAGACTACTTCACAGACTCCCTCCTCTACAAAGAGGATATCGAGCCACTGAAGCAATCATTATCCGATGATGTCGACAGTGGCAATGAGGCAGACTCAGAATCAGAAAAAGATATGCCAGCAACTATTAGCATAGAACTGATTGTAGCATATCTGAATGATTATGATTGTAATAACTCTGCTGCAAATGAGGGCAAATGGGTCCTTAATGAGAATATTGCTTTTGATTACTCTTTGTGTCTTGAGGATGTATCTGTCAATGTAAGATCCTTACACATGCCTTTACCAATTTCGGAAATGGCATGTATACATATACGGACAATGAAGGGTCTGTCCTCATTGTCCCTCCTTTTAGAAGGGACCAATCACTAATTGTATTCGGCAGAGGCTGGGCTCAAGCCTTGACATCTAGAGAATCCAATGATGACTTGAAACCCCCATAATTTTTTCATTATGCACGGTCTGTGCACTGCATAATGAAAAGAATGGGATACAACTTAAATCACGGAGATGGTTTGAATTTCGGTAAAATGCGACGCATACCTTTGCAGCCTTTCATACCTGAAGGAAAACCTCCCAACTATTATGATCGCGCACGCAAGGGATTGGGATATGTCACTCTGCCTCTCCAGTCAGAACCAGAGTCTGACGGATCGCTACCATTGCAATCATCAGATTCATCAAGCTGAGAATCTAATTGTAGTGCGTGGGTAGTCTTCAAAAAGCTCTTCACCAACATGACATCTATCAGTCAGATGGAGCAAGACAAAGATATTGAGCCATTTGACGCTGACCCGTTGGCTCAACAACTTGATCTTCAATGAGAGAAGCATTTCGAACAGCGCGAACCTCTGACCGAAGATAAGGTGATAAGATGATCCAAGTCGATGTGGGTGATCAAGCACACTCAAATCTCATCTCTATAAGTGAAAGCCTATCATCAATAGAGAAATAAGACCTCATATCCCCAATATGAGAGTATATTGATATCTTTACTTGGAGCATGGAGACATGCCTGGCCTCGATTCTCAGGTGGATTTGCATCATCTTAACATGAAATTGGATGCTAACTGGTTAAGCAACAACAACAGTTTTGACCTGACATCATGGAAGCAATCAAATTGAAGTTTACAAACTCAATGAATGCGGCTTCATTTGAGAGGAGCAACACCCAGACTGGGTTGCTAACATTGTCCCTGTACTTAAGAAAAATGAAAAAAATCAGAATCTGCATCGACTTCCAAGATCTCATTGCAGGTTGTCCTAAGGACAAATTTTTGTTGCCCATTATTGATGTCATGATTGACAATATATGTGGCTTCAAAAGGATGCCCTTCATGGATGGCTTTTCAGAGTACAATCAAATTAAGATGCACCCGGATGATGAGAAGCATACATCATTTAGGATGCCATTGGGGGTATACTGTTATACAGTAATGCCATTTGGATTGAAGAATGCGGGTGCAACTTATCAACACGCCTTAAACACAATTTACCATGATCACCTGCGGAAAACGGTGGAATGCTATGTTGACGACATCGTAGTCAAGAGTCGCAGCAAAAGCAACCACCTTGACGACCTGAGAGAATCGTGTTCGACATTATGCAGGCTCACCAAATGAAGATGAATCTGACCAAATCATTCTTGGCAGTGTCGAGTGGCAAATTTCTTGGATTTATCATCACATCCTAAAGAATTCACCTTGACCCCGATAAAGTTGAGGCAATTCAGGGCATGCAACCCTCAAAGACCCTCAAAGAGCTCAGAGGTCTACAACGCAGACTAGCCTATAACCGAAGGTTTATCGCAAATCTCTTGAGCCATTGCCAATCGTTTACACGGTTAATGAAAAAAGGCATCTCCTTCGTATGGGATGAAGCTTGCCAAAAGGCTTTCAAAGATATCAAAGAATATCTCACCAAGCCTCCGGTCCTGGTGGCTCTTGTTTTGGGAAAATCATTTTTGCTCTATGTAGAACTATGGACCACTCTTTTGGCACTCTTCTAGCACAGAAGAATGATGAAGGCTGCGAACATGCCATCTACTACTTGAGCAGAACTCTGATCGGGGCTGAATCTTAATATAACCCTGTCGAGAAGAAGTGTCTAGCTCTTGTCTTCGCTGTCCAGAAGACACAACATTATTTGGTTGGCCAAACCATACATGTCATTTTGAGAGTCAATCCCCTGCGCATTCTCATGACAAAAGCTGGGTCCTTGAACTCTAGACTAGCTAACTGGGCCATTTTGTTATCCCAATATGACATGACTTTTGTCCCCCAAAAGACTGTCAAAGGGAAAGCTCTCACAGACTTTCTGGCAGCCCATCCAGTTTCAGAAACATTGAAACTACACGGACATTCCGGACGAGGTCATCGAAGCCAATATGACCTTAGAAGATGATGTATGGCAGATATTCTTTGACGGTGCATCAAGAACAGGCCCTACAGGCAAGATCATCTGAGTGGGGGTGGTCTTTGTCTCGCCCGAGAATCACGTTCTTCATCGAACATTTTCATTAACAGAGCCCTGGTCTAATAATGTAGCTGAGTACAATACTTTGCTCATTAGCCTCTAGCTCGCTCAGCAAATGGGGTTATAGTACCTTGAAGCTTATGGTGATTCTAAATTGATTGTCAACCAAGTCAAAGAAGAGTATGAAGTCCATCATGAGGACTTGATACCTTACCACTATGCAGCTATCAAGTTAGCTGATTCATCTGACGGCTTCTACATTAGCCATGTGTCTTGCCTCCTGAATAAAAAGGCAAATGCTTTAGCTACGCTTGTAGCTACATTGGCCTTGCCAACAGACACCACTTATCATCTTACGGTGGCTACTCATCATCTTTTCTGTCTGAAGAATGGTTTAGAGGTTAGTGAAGTTATATAACCTTGACCAACTTCGAACCAAGGGACTGACGATTCCCGATCATCAATTACGCTTTGCAGGGCATACTGCCCGATGATCCTAAGGAAGCGGTTTCTGTTCGACGAAGATCTACTCGATTCTACTATGACACAGTGTGAAGATGTTGTATCGATGTTCATATGACAGTGTACTTCTTCATTGTTTATCTAGCTCGAAAGCATGAGAAGTACTTAAAAAGACCGATGATGGCATATGTGGGGCTCACCAACTAGACCTGAAGCTCAAGGACTGACTGCACTGACTTGGCTGGCCAACCATGATCGCTGACGCAGTTGAATATGCAAGAAGGTCTAAGGCCTGTCAAATCCATGTGGATTTCATACACCCCCCCGGGCGCTACTCCACTCCACAGTTGCTTCATGGCCGTTTGAAGCATGGGGAATTGATATTGTAGGACCCATTAGTCCTCCATCAATAAAAGGCCATCGGTTCATCCTTGTGATAACCGATTACTTCTCAAAATGGGCGAAAGCTACAGTACTCGCTGAAGTTAAAACCACCAATGTGGTCAAACTTCATCAAACACAATGTCATCTACTGACTTGCTATCCCCAGGCGGATCATCCATGATAATGATCTCCAATTTGCAAGTCAATCATTCTATCGATTCTGTGACAAGTACCCGATTCAGAATATGGCTTCAACTGTTTACAACCCTGCAACCAACGGATTAGCAGAGACATTCAATAAGACAATCATCAAGCTCTTTAAAAGTTCATCTCTTCAAGCAAATGAGATTGAAACAAGAAGCTCAGTGAATGTCTTTAGGCCTACCGAATAACGGTCCGAACTCCTATAGGCAATACACCTTTCTCTCTAGTTTATGCTTGTGTGAAGCAGTCATACCTCTAGAGATACAAATGTCATCACTTCGCGTCGCTCTAGCAACCAAGGTGACAGAAGGAGATGCTGATGTTTGCGTCTCCAAGAGTTGGTAGCGCTTAATGAGAGTGGCTACAAACTCAACAACATATTGAGTTGTACCAAGATTGAATATCGAAGGCTATTAATGTTTGAGGTTTTCCCCTGCACACAAAAATAAAATTTTAGAACTTAGAATAAAGAGTGCAAGTACTCAATACTACCGCAATAGCAAGTGGCTATGCGGGTCGTGATCCACAAGGAGGGACTAGCGATGGAAGCTTTTTTAGTAAGTTCTATTTTAGGCTACAAAGAATGGTTAAAGATCTTCTTTTAGTTCTTGAAAAGAAAAAATAAGTTAAAGTTAAGTTAAAAAGAAAGTGGTATATTGAGAAGGTGGAGAAAATAGAAAATGGATATTTACAAAGAAATTGAAAGGAGTGATAAAAGTGTTGGGTGTTGATGGTGTTGGGATCTAAACTAAAGAATTAAAAGAAAAAAAAAGAAAAACTAAAAGAAATACTTACCTCCTCTGCTTGATGACTTACCTGGAACCCTTGCATATTTCACCTTGCTTCGGAGGCGAGCAACGCATAACCCATAAGATCGAGCTCAGTCCCCATTCGCATTACATCATCAAGACGAACAAGAATGAAATGATACAAAATCTTGAGGAGGAGAATATCATCATGAAATATCAGTGGCACTCACACAAACATGGCTATATTGATGCTTCGAGGTTCACTTGGACATTCATCAAAACCAAAAGAGAAAAAATAGAAATAGAAGAAGAACATATAAACAAGAAAAGCTTGAAGATGTTACCTTTGCTTACTTGTAGAAACGATGAAAGAAAGGAGGAGCTTACATCAGTATCACTCTCAACATAAGTCTCTCTCTCTCTCTCTCTCTCTCTTACTTACATGAATCTCTGTCTAACCTATGCTTACAAAGAAAGAAAAATTACATAAAAAGAAAATGAAAACCTACTCTAAAAAGAATGAAAAACTGGCCTAAAATCTATCTCTGCATGGCCGCTTTATTTGCCTTTGAGATTGCAGGTATTTATAGAAGAAATGTAGATGGTAGAGGAGTATGAAAATAGAAGAAGCTAGTTATTTCTGAATTTAAATACTCCCCTTATCTCCAAACTTGATTTGATGTGGATATTCAGTTCTGATCTGCTGCTTATTGGCATGTTGATTGCCGAGAATATAACTTATCAAATGACAGAATTAGAGATAGTGATTAGCTTAAGAGTTGTAGCGTTTTAAGTCTTCTTTCTGGATCATCTTGAATCATCAGATTTGAGCTTCGGTAGAGAAAGTTATGATTGAAATATAGTCAGAATCTGAGTCAAAATTGCTTTATCTCATCCGTTGATCTTCTCTCTATCCATTTATCCCTTTGGATTTTGAATTTGGACTCTGTATTTGACGTTATCCTCGGTTGATCTTTAACTTTAACTACTTAATTCACCAAAAACTGAATTTAACCAACTGGATTTGGGATCATCCTCCTCTAATCAAATATATCTAGTTAAATTTGAATTTAACTGATATTTATTTGATTTTATCCTCTTTCTCCTCATGATTATCTTCTGCAAAATAGACATTTAAGACAAAAAATTTAGCAGATTTATTACATGATAAATATGAAAATGTAATAAAGAATAATGCAATAAATGTGTGCAATCACACCCCCACACCTATCTTTTACTCGTCCTCGAGCAAAACATCAAAATTTAAACCTAAAAAATTATTAGACCACTTTCGCAGGTCACGCGATTGCACTGAGTATGTTCAACAAGCCGTTAAACCTCTGGGTTTTCCCAAGAGGACGAGTTTTGTCTCGTGAGGGTTTTCAGTGGATTACACCCACAAAATCCATAAAGAAAGGGAAACAAAGTGTTAGTATTTTGAAAATACATTTTGAAAGAGAAGAATATTTAAAGTATTATTATAAGAATTAAGCAATCTATAAGTTATAGGAAAACTGAATTTTTCATTCTTAAGCTTGATCTTAATTCAAAAACTTGTTATCAACCAAAGCATGAAGTCAAACTGTATTTCTCATCTAATAAATTATTTTATCCTAAGCCATATGCACTTTTGTGACCGGGAAATTTTGACTAAGGGTTCTTTAACTCTAACTCTTATGCCTTATTTATTATTTTTCTTTTTTCTTTTTTCATTTCTGGTGATATTATTCCTTAGTTTTATTAGACTTTCTAATCTGCCCGTGTAACAAGTCTTTAATCGATGACTCTTAAACCAAACGGTATTAGGGCACGGGTGAGAAAACACCCCAAGGACTAAAAATTCGAGCAAACAAGGTCACAAAACTAAGAATTTTATTATATGAACTGCTTTTAGGCGTGAATACTTATGTTTTATGAGGCACAAATACCCAACTTAATTAGAGGATTTATATATATATATATATATATATATATATATATATATATATATTTCTTTTTCTTTTTCTCTTTTTTTAAATAAGGCATAAGAATCTTTGTTTTTGAACCCTAAGTGTGTAAGTGTATAAAGCATGCATATAATCATCAAGGTAAAAATCAAGACTAAATTACTTTTTTAAATTTTCTTTCTATCCTTGGAAATTAAACAAATAATCTTATTTTGATCAAGTATAAGAAATCCTAATTATGATTCTCCTATTCCTTAAAATTGACTTAATTTTTTATTAAGAATTTTACCCCATCTAATTTCCAAATTTCACAAATTATTTTGGAGTCAATTTATCAACACTCTTGTCCCACAATGGAGTGTGAAAAGATGAAATGATTGACTTGGACTTAGGAAGTACAGGAACTAATACCGACTGAGAAAAGTGACTTAAGTCAAGTAAAGGTTCAGGAGTCGAGATTGGTTTAGGAAGTGGGTCTAAATCAAGAAGTTAAAACTCAAGTCCACATTTATTTTCCTACAATGAAATGTGACTTCCTAAGATTGGTGATTCAAGTTCAAGAATGACAGGTATGAGAATCAAAACTGACTCTAAAATATTGCTCAAATCAGGTAGCAAAACAGGAGTCAATATTGATTCAGAAATTTGAACTAGATCATAAATTTGAGTCTCAAGGTCACATTCTTCATTGAGTTCAATTTCATAAAAATGAGAACTTGCCAATTTGTCAATAGGACTTTCAAAAGTATGAAATTGGTCGAGTCAATATGATGATAATAAAAGATTGGTGATTCAATTTCCCGATGGATAGGCACAGGATCCAATGTAGACTCTGGAGAAGGATTGAAATCAGGTGAAGACACCGGAGTCATTATTGAAGTAGAATTGAATTACTAAGTTGAGGTTCAGGATCATATTCATTCTTAAGTTCAATTTCAGGAAAGGGATAACTTGCCAAAATATCAATGTGATTTTCAAAATTTAGAGTTTGGGCAAGTTCAAATGGGTGTGCTGAAATGGAATCTTGTTTTCCAAAACAACATAATTCTTTGGCTCTAACAGAATGGTTAGCGACATCAGGAATGGTCAAAGGGTGAGAATGGAGAGTTTTGACCATTATATCTATGTCATAATTATGAGTGATTTGAGCCTGAGTCATGCCTTAAAGCAGTTTTTCATAGTCGATTGGTTCATCGTTTTGTTGCGATTGGACTTGAAAAGATGAAGTTTTATTTTGGAATTTGTGGTGAAATTGTGAGTCCATTAGATTTTGTGATTGTTGCTCGGACTCACGCATACTCATTTCCAAGATTGATGGTTTTCTATTTTGAACTGATGGAACTGAGTATGAATCCTGAAAATATTGTGGCATTGGGGAGACTTGAAATTTTCATTTGGCCTCCGCGTGGCTTCTATACTCTTTTCTAGCTCGGATTTTTCTTCAATTGGTTGGTCTAGAAAAGATGTATAGGAAGCAAAATCGGGGAATGAATATTGTGAAAATTGTGGACAAGGTGGATAAGGAGGACAAGTTGGTTGAAAATTGGACTATAGGAAGCAAAATCCCCATTGACTCTGTGAAGAGTTGGAATTATTTTGAAAATTATGGCCATAAGATTGGGGGCATGGGTTATATTGATTCGGATAAGTCCAACCCGGTATATTTAGTTGGTTCATATTGTAAAAAATCTGATTGGATTATCCGAGTCAAATGGGGTGAAATATGGATTACCATTAAAATTAGAAAAATTGTTGTTATAAGCCATATCACACAAGAATTATCAAAAACAAATAAACAAACAAAAAGAAAAAAAAATCTAATTTAAGTTAGGGTAAACCTTTAGACCTTAACAACTCCTAACTGGTTAGACTGTCACGGGGGATATATTGCCGAATCTGACTACAAGTTACTCGACCAGGTAGGGGCAAGATCGGTGGGACGTATCCGTGCCTAAGCAATGGCTGAATTATGTTAAACCACCAACCTTCAGGGTTCGCCCCTCAATCCCCAACCTTAGACACCGATTTGGCAAGAGTCAAATTCAAATCAACTTCCCCCTTAGGTCAGTCTCCTATATGAGTCTGAGATGTCCCTAGAGCTAACGTCTACTCAGTTTTAGTTAGGCTGGTTAGTGAGTGAGGAGATGGTTTATGGGCTAAGGGAGGGTAATGACTTCCTTACCTTATCTTGTTTATAGGACAAGCCCTTAAAATTGATTGTGCAAAGTGTGCAAGATATAGAAAAGTAACATTCACAAGCAAATATCACCCAAGAATGTTTTCTAAACTATATGCTATGCATACGTACCTTTTGCTCCAGCACTCTTTAACAGTAATGTAAAATATAAATGAATTAGACACGTGCGTAAATGCAAAGTTTAAACCGTTTTTAGCATTTAACAAACATTATTTTACTGTTGAGGTTAGAAAGTATATACAGTAAGACAAACAAGGAAATAAAAAGCTACAGAAATTCAGTTTGAAATTCAGCCAACTTGCAGAAATACAGGTTAGTAGTTCACTCAGTTTGCCACTGGAAAGTAGCAAATCTGAGGGCTTCTGGGTTCTGCTTTCTAGAGCAGAGTCCAGGGCCACTTATATGTCCACTGCAGTAAAAATTTCCTTATTGTTAAACCTGTACACCAAGAACAAAGAAGAAAGTTAACAAAAAATGTAAATCTAAAAAGATAATAACTTACCATCCCTCCCCGGCAACAACGCCAAAATTTGATTGAGGTTTTCACCTGCACATAAAAATACAAAATTTTAGAACTTAAAATAAAGAGTGCAAGTACTCAATACTACTGCACTAGCAAGTGGCTATGCGGGTCGTGATCCACAAGGAGGGACTAGCGATGAAAGCTTTTTTAGTAAGTTCTATTTTAGTCTACAAAAAATGGTTAAAGATCTTCTTTTAGTTCTTGAAAAGAAAAAAAATAAGTTAAAGTTAAGTTAAAAAGAAAGTGGTAGATTGAGAAGGTGGAGAAAATAGAAATTGGATATTTACAAAGAAATTGAAAAGAGTGATAAAAGTGTTGGGTGTTGATGGCGTTGGGATCTAAATTAAAGAATTAAAAGAAAATAAAGAAAAGCTAAAAGAAATGCTTACCTCCTCTGGTTGATGACTTACCTGGAACCTTGCATGTTTTACCTTTCTTCGGAGGCGATCAACGCATAACCCATAAGATCGAGCTTAGTCCCCATTCACATTACATCATCAAGACGAACAAGAATGAAATGATACGAAATCTTGAGGAGGAGAATATCATCATGAAATATCGGTGGCACTCATACAAACATGACTATATTGATGCTTCGAGGTTCACTTGGACATTCATCAAAACCAAAAGAGGAAAAGTAGAAATAGAAGAAGAACATATAAACAAGAAAAGTATGAAGATGTTACCTTTGATTACTTGTAGAAACGATGAAAGAAAGGAGGAGGTTACATCAGTGTCACTCTCAACATAAGTCTCTCTCTTACTTACATGAATCTCGGTCTAACCTATGCTTATAAAAAAAGAAAAATTACATAAAAAGAAAATGAAAATCTACACTAAAAAGAATGAAAAACTGGCCTAAAATCTATCTCTGCATGATCGCTCTATTTTCCTTTGAGATTTCAGGTATTAATAGGAGAAATGTAGATGGTAGAGGAGTATGAAGATAGGGGAAGCTGGTTATTTCTAAATTTGAATCCTCCCCTTATCTCCAAACTTGATTTGATATGAATATTCAGTTCTGATTTGCTATTTATTGGCGTGTTGATTGCTGAATATAACTTATCAAATGACAGAATTAGAGATAGTGATCAACTTAAGAGTTGTAGCCTTTTAAGTCTTCTTTCTGGATCATCTTAAATCATTAGGTTTGAGTTTTGGTAGAGAAAATTATGATTCAAATACAGTCAAAATCTGAGTCAAAATTGCTTCATCTCATCCGTTGATCTTCTCTCTATCCATTTATCCCTTTGGATGTTGAATTTGGACTCTGTATTTAACGTTATCCTCGGTTGATCTTTAGCTTTAATCACTTAATTCATCAAAAACTGAATTTAACCAACTGAATTTGTGATCATCTTCCTCTAACCAAATAGATCTAGTTAAATCTGAATTTAGCTGATATTTATTTGATTTTATCCTCTTTCTCCCCATGATTATCTTCTGCAAAATAGACATTTAAGGTAGAAATTTAGCAGATTTATTACATAATAAATGTGAAAATATAATAAAGAATAATGCAATAAATGTTTGCAATCAATCAACAAAAAGGTCAAGGAAAGAGTCTTTCAGACAGGAGATTTGGTCTTAGCTATCAGGCGACCTATTGTCATGACACAATGGAACAAGGGCAAATATCAACCTAAATGGGAGGGACCCTTCATGGTAGAGGCAGTCTAATCGAATGGAGCATACTGCCTAGCGAATTCAAATGGCGACACACTCATCATGCTGATTAATGGCAAGTTCTTGAAAAAGTACTATCCCTGATCATGTTAATATTATACCTCTGATCAAGAAAGTACTGTGCATGACCACGTTAACATTAAATCTCTGGCCATTTAGACAGACTTATCTGACTATTTCTTCTACAATAAATCCTTGTTCTCGAGCGGAATCAACTTCATCTCCACTCCTCCTGGGATTTTGGTCGACATCAAGCTGTTATGATACAGGATGTTAATGTTAAAAAGAAGACAAAGGCAAAATTTCCGGTTGTAGTATTGTCATTCTTCTTATTTTGAAGTCAAGCATGCTTAAACGGCAATTTTAAATGCCCTTCTTCTGATCATTCCTTGTTGATCCAAAAAGATGGCGGTTGTTCAATATGTAAGAGAAAGCTTGTCCCTAATCATCTCTTCGCCTCTGTCATTCGGCTAATCACGGTTCGATCTCGCGACGACCTCGATCGAGCCGAATTCATTGAAGAAGGTTCGTGACACATCTCGGCAGAACCTTTCTATTGTCTTCACATTCATATTTGGATTCGGTGTCAGCTGCAAGCCTGAGTCCTAACCATGATGAACATAAACTGAAGCTTTAAAAGGAATCTCGACTTAATCGATAAATTCCCCACAGGGCTTATGTTCTATATCTCGACTTAACAACCGGCTGAGAACAAGAATCCCGATTAAAGTGACACTTCATCAGGAATTTTGACTTACTCAACAAATTTTACACAAGGTTTAATTTTAACTCTTAATCCCAGAGAGATTATAGAGGATTATAGAGGTCACCTATGGAACACAGAAAGATCCACTTCAAATAGCATAATCCGAAGCCTTCGGTGAATAAGACTAGAGGAAAATATTGGCTTCTAAGCCTAATATAAAATCCTCGATTACTCATCATGCTGAGGGGAATAGCATGGCTAGCCCAACTCAAACGGTAGTTGATAAAAGCACACCAAATTTGTTGATAGCTGAGGGTTTGTTAAAAGTCCTAAGGGACCTGACTCTATTAATTCCTCCAAAATTCTCTACAAATTCCCTTCCATGGAATGGTGGATTCACAAAACAAATAAGTCATGTTACAGTTTTTTCCTCTGACTTTTTCTTCATTTTAAGAGTATTATTCTTCTATTCCCCAGCAGGATCGAGTTAATTCCTAGACAAGCTTTAGGAGCACTACCTCCTACTCCCCAGCGGAATTCTTCAGCAATATTTTACACTTTGCAGAGAACGGTCAATTCCACCAAAGCTTGCCAATTCTCGTCCATAGAATAGTAGTGCCACATCAAATTGTAATCATTTTTCCAGCAAAATGAATTACAAATCAATCCTATCACGTTAACATTAAAACCTCTGATAGTAAAATTTTTGAAAATCCCTGGCGGATCCTACTAATATCCCCAGCAGATTGGAACTCCACCTGTCATTCTCCACCATAGAATGGTGGCCCACTCAAATTGCTGTTACATTAACAGCACATTAAGCCTTCTCACGTTAAACCTCTGACAAGTCACTCTGGTAATTCCCCAAGCGAAGAATTTGTCCCGATCACTTCGGGCAAAACCCCTTTTGAAATTCCCACAAGGAAATTGCATCCTATCTCCCCCAGCTTGATTGTCACGATAACATTATACCTCTGACAATTCTTTAAAGCATGAAATCCTTTTAACTCCCTAGAGAGTTTTTAATAGATTCTCCTCGGAGTCTTTTTAGTCCCCAGTGGACTCTTTGGTGGTCACGTTAACAGTATACCTTTGACAATTCTTTAAAGCGTGGGATCCTTTTGACTCCCACTGAGTTTTTAATAGATTCCCCTCGGAGTCTTTTAGTCCCCAGTGGACTTTTTAGTTGTCACATTAATACTTATCTTTGATAATTTTTTTAAAGTAATTTGATTGAGCTAAAACCTGCACACAAATACAGAATTTCAGAACTTTTAAACAGTAGTGCAAGGTGCTCAATTCTACCGCTATAGCAAGTGGCTATGCAGGTCGTGATCCACAAGGAGGGACTAGCGATGGAAGCTTTTTAAGCAAATTCTCTTTTATGCTACCATTAATGGTTAAAAATTCTTCTTTTAGTTCTTAAAAAGAAAAGAGAAAAATGGAATTAAAGTCAAGTTAGGAAGAAATTGGTAGAATGAGAAGATGGAGAAAATAGAAGTGATTTGTACAAAGAAATTGAAAGAGTGAAAGAGATTTGGGTGATTATGGTTTGGTGATCTACACTAAAATTTATAAGAAAAGAAAGAAAAACTAAAACCTAAAAAACATACTTACCTCTTCGGCGCCTGCTTACCTTTTACCCGTATCGACGATGTACCTTTACTTGAAGGCGAGCGAAGCATGGCAGATGAGATCTTCCCCATTCCCGATTTATACTATAAAATAAAGGGGCGAGCTATACTACCATAGAAATGGATATCCATCACCATAAACCATCAACGGCACTTGTAAGGACAAGGCAACTTCGAGGCTATCGGTTTCATTTGGATCCACAAACACAAAAGAGGGAAGCGAACAAAAACAAGAATAGAAAAGAAAAGGAAATCTCAATTCGATTCAAATAATAATGGAAGAAAAGATCACTTACACGGTGTCACCTTCAGTACAAGCTTGCTCTCATTCCTCCATGAAAGTCTCCTCTCCTCTCAGTTACATAAATAAAATGAAATTACATAAAAGAAAACTAAAAACCTAAGTTACAAACTACAAATTAGCTTAAGTGCTGCTCTCTGCATGGTCCTTTTTCTGGATCATCTTGAATCATCAGATTTGAGTTCTTGTAATGAAAGTTATGACTCAAATACTAAAATGTTTCCAGCCAGAATCTGAGTCAGAATTGCTTCATCTCATCCGTTGATCTTCTCTCTGTCCATTTATCCCTTTGGATTTGGATTCTGTATTGGACGTTATCTTGGTTGATCTTTAGCTTTAACCACCTAATTACCAAAAACTGAATTTAACTAACTGGATTTGGGATCATCCTCCTCTAACCAAATAGATCTAGTTAAATCTGAATTTAACTGATATTTATTTGATTTTATCCTCTTTCTCCTCATGATTATCTTCTGCAAAATAGACATTTAAGACAAGAAATTTAGCAGATTTATTACATGATAAATGTGAAATGTAATAAAGAATAATGCAATAAATGTGTGCAATCACACCCCCACACCTATCTTTTGCTCATCCTCGAGAAAATAACAAAACTATACCAAAGATTATTAGACCACTTTCGCAGGTCACGCGATTGCACTGAGCTTGTGCAATAACCTGTTAAACCTCTAGATTACCCCTAGAGGTCGAGGTTTGTCTTGTGAGGGTTTTCAGTGGATTGCACCGACAAAATCCATAAAGAAAGAGAAAAATGTTAATATTTTGAAAACACATTTTGAAAGAAAAATATTTGAAATATTATTGTAAGATTTAAGTAATCTATAAGTTATAGGAAAACCGAATTTTTCATTCCTAAACTTAGTCTCTATTCAAAAATTTGTAATCAATCAAAGTAAGGAGTCAAATTGTGCTTCTCATCTAGTCTATTACTTTACCCTAAGTCATATGCACCTTCGTGACCGTGAAGTTTTGACTAAGGGTTCTTTAACTCTAACTCTTATGCCTTATTTATTTATTTATATATATATTTATTTATTTTATTTTTGGTGGTATTATTCCTTAGTTCTATTAGGTTTTCTAATCTTCCCATGTAACGAGCCTTTAATCGATGACTCCCAAACCAACGGTCTTAGGGCACCCGGTGAGAAAACACCCCAATGACTTAAGGACTCGAGCAAACAAGGCCACAAAACTAAGATTTTATTATATGAACCGTTTTTAGGTGTAAATACTTATGCTTTATGAGGCACAAATACCCAGCTTAAACAGAGAATTTATAGGTATATATATATATTTCTTTTTTTTCAAACTTATCTAATCATCTTTTACATAAATACCAAGGCTTCCTTAGGCCAAAGCATCTAGCTAATCAATAATTAGATTTGTTTATTTTTCATAGATATACATATATATATATTTTTAATAAGGCATAAGAATCTTTGTTTTTGAACCCTAAGTGTGAAGTGTATAAAGTGCGCATATTTCATCAAGGCAAAGATCAAGACTAAATTACTTTGACAAATTATCTTCCTAATCCTAAAAATCAAACAATAATCTTATTTTGACCAAGTATAAGAAATCCTAATTATGATTTCCTATTCCTTAAAATTGACTTAATTTCTTACAAAAAATATGTCAAAATATTATTTCTATTTTCAAAAAGTTTTTAAAAGTAAAGAAAATGTTAATTTTTTTCTTCTTTTTTTTAATAAAAAGAAAAAACCTAAGTTATGTTAGACCCTCCCCCACACCTATCTCATGCATTGTCCTCAATATATGAATTAATGCACAGATGCATGAAAAAGAAGAAAGGGAAAGAAAATATTACCGTATTTTGGTGGTTCCGGTGGTGGTCTGATTGGTCCACGAAATGCGGCCCAATCGAATTTTCGTGGAGTTCGGAGGAACCCACCAGAAATCTCTCTTATATAACCCACTAAAATGATGTATATATGAATGGTTTTTATTAAAATTTTAACCCCATATAATTTCCAAATTTCATAATTAATTTCGGAGTGAATTTTGTCAACCGCCTTGTCCCAAAATGGAGTGTGAAAAGATGAATGATTGACTTGGACTTAGGAAGTATGGGAACTAATACCGACTCAGGAAAATGACTTAAGTCAAGTAAAGGTTCAGGAGTCGAGATTGGTTCAGGAAGTGGGTCCAAATCAAGAAGTTGAAATTCAAGTCTACGTTCATTTCCCCCAATGGAATATGACTTAATATTGGTGATTCAAGTTCAAGAATGGCAGGTGTGGGAATCAAAACTGACTCTAAAATATTACTCAAGTCGGGTAACAAAATAGGAGTCAATATTGATTCGGGAATTTGAACTGGATCACAAATTTGAGAATCTAGGTCACATTTCTCATTGAGTTCAATTTCATAAAAATGAGAACTTGCCAATTTGTCAATAGGACTTTCAAAAGTATGAAATTGGTCAAGTTCAATATGATGATCATAAAAGATTGGCAATTCAATTTCATGATGAATTAGCATAGGATCCAATGTTGACTCGAGAAAAAGATTGAAATCAGGTGAAGACACCGGAGTCATTATTGAATCAGGAAGTAGAATTGAATCACCAAGTTGAGGTTCAGGATCATATTCATTCTCAAGTTCAATTTCAGGAAAGGGATAACTTGCTAAACTGTCAATGTCACTTTCAAAATTTAGAGTTTGGGCAAGTTCAAATGGTTGTACTGAAATGGAATCTTGTTTTCCAAAACAACATGATTCTTCGGCTCTAACAGAATGGTTAGCGACATCAGAAATGGTCAAACGGTGAGAACGGAGAGTTTGGACCATCATATCTATGTCACGATTACGAGCGATTTGAGCCTGAGTCATGACTTCAAGCATCTTCTCGTAGTTGATTGGTTCATCATTTTATTGCGATTGGACTTGAAAAGATGAAGTGTTGTTTTAGAATTTGTGATGAATTTGTGAGTCCGTCAGATTTTGTGATTGTTTCTTGGACTCACCATACTCATTTCCAAGATTGAAAGTTTTCTATTTTAACTGGTGGAACTGAGTATGAATCTTGAAAATATTGTGGACAAGGTGGATAAGGAGGACAAGTTGGTTGAAAATTGGACTCGGGGGAGGTGAATCCCCATTGACTCTATGAAGAGTTGAAATTATTTTAGAAATTATGGTTATAAGATTAGGGGCATGGGTTATATTGATTCGGATAAGACCAATCCGGCACTAGGTTGGTTAAAGTTATGATATGCTGGGTTGGTAATATCCGAAAAAGAGGTTGGGGTGTAATATGGGTTACCATTAAAATTGAAAAAATTGTTATTAAAAGCCATATCACACAACAAAGAAAAACAAACAAATAAGCAAACAAATAAAAAGAAAAAAATCTAACCTAAGTTAGGGTAAACCTTAGACCTAAACGACTCCTAACTGGTTAGACTGTTCACGGGAGGTATAATGCAGACTTTAACCACAAGCTAATCAGCCAGGTCAGGGCAAGATTGGTGGGAGGTATTCGCGCAAAAGCGACGGGCCTAATTAAGCCACACCACTAGCCTTCGGGGTTTCACCCCTCAATCCCTTTCCTTAGACACTGATTTGACAGGAGTCAAATTCTAACCCCATTAGGATAATCTCCTAATTGAGTCCGAGATGTCCCTAGGGCCAACATCTACTCAGTTTTAGTTAGGCTTGGGTTAGTGAGTGAGGAGATTATTTGTGGGTTAAGGGAGGGTAATGACTTCCCCACCTTATCTTGTTTATAGGACAAGCCCTTAAATCAATTTAGTGCAGTGTATAAGTATATAGAAAAAAGTAACACTCAAGCAATATTTCAGACAAGAATGAACCTTATACTAAATGCTATGCACATACCTTGGCTCCAGCACTCTTCAACAGTAATGTAAAATGTAAATGAATTAGACACGTACCTAAATGCAAGTCTAAACCGTTTTTAGCATTTAACAAACATCATTTTACTATTGAGGTTAGAAAGTAAGTATAGCGAGTCAAACAAGGAAAATAGCTACAGATTTTTAGCTTTGCAATTCAGCCAACCTGCAAAAAAAAATATAGGCTAATAGTTCACTCAGATTGCCACTAGAATGTAGCAAATCTGAGGGCTTCTGAGCTCTGCTTTCTTGAGCAGAGTGCAGGGCCACTTATATGTCCACTGTAGCAAAAATTCCTTGTTGTTAAATCTGTACACCAAAAATAAAGAAGAAGGTTAACAAAAAATGTAAACTTTAAAGAGAATTACTTACCGTCCTCCCCGGCAACGGTGCCAAAATTTGATTGAGGTAGAACCTGCACACAAATATAGAATTTCAGAACTTTTAAAACAGTAGTGCAAGGTGCTCAATTCTACCGCTATAGCAAGTGGCTATGCGGGTCGTGATCCACAAGGAGGGACTAGTGATGGAAGCTTTTTAAGCAAGTTCTCTTTTATGATACCATTAATGGTTAAAAATTCTTCTTTTAGTTCTTAAAAAGAAAGAGAAAAATGGAGTTAAAGTCAAGTTAGGAAGAAATTGGTAGAATAAGAAGATGGAGAAAATAGAAGTGATATGTACAAAGAAATTGAAAGAGTGAAAGGGATTTGGGTGATTATGGTATTGGTGATCTACACTAAAAGTTACAAGAAAAGAAAGAAAAACTAAAACCTAAAAAACATACTTACCTCTTCGGCGCCTGCTTACCTTTTACCCGTATCGACGATGTACCTTTACTTGAAGGCGAGCGAAGCATGGCAGATGAGATCTTCCCCATTCCCGATTTACACGTATAAAATGAAGGGGCGAGCTATATACTACCATAGAAATGGATATCCATCACCATAAGCCATCATGGCACTTGCAAGGATAAGACAACTTCGAGGCTATCAGTTTCATTTGGATCCACAAAGACAAAAGAGGAAGCGAACAAAAACAAGAATAGAAAAGAAAAGAAAACCTCGATTCGATTCAAATAATAATGGAAGAAAAGATCACTTACACGGTGTCACCTTCAGTACAAGCTTGCTCTCATTCCTCCATGAAAGTCTCCTCTCCTCTCAGTTACATAAATATAACAAAAATTACATAAAAGAAAACTAAAAACTTAAGTTACAAACTACAAATTAGCCTAAGTTCTGCTCTCTACTTGGTCCTTTTTCTGGGTCATCTTGAATCATCAGATTTCAGTTCTTGTAGCAAAAGTTATGATTCAAATACTAAAATGTATCCAGCCAGAATCTGAGTCGGAATTGCTTCATCTCATCCGTTGATCTTCTCTCTATCCATTTATCTCTTTAGATTTGGACTCTGTATTTGACGTTATCTTGGTTGATCTTTAGCTTTAACCACCTAATTCACCAAAACTGAATTTAACCAACTGGATTTGGGATCATCCTCCTCTAACCAAATAGATCTAGTTAATCTGAATTTAACTGATATTTATTTGATTTTATCCTCTTTCTCCTCATGATTATCTTCTGCAAAATAGACATTTAAGACAAGGAATTTAGCAGATTTATTACATGATAAATGTGGAATGTAATAAAGAATAATGCAATAAATGTGTGCAATCATATTTCACCGCGAAATCTATAGAAATGCTAATCCTTTTTAACTCCCCAGCGAGTTTTTAATAGATTTCCTTCGGAGTCTTTTGATTGAGGTTTTACTTGCACAGAAAATACAAAATTTCAAAACTTAAGAATAGAAGTGCAAGGTACTCAATACTACCAATATAGCAAGTTGCTATGCGGGTCGTGATCCACAAGGAGGGACTTGCGATGGAAGTATTTGTAAGTTTCTTTAGTTTACTTGAAATGGTTAAAAGTTCTTCTTCTTTTGTTCTTGTAAAGAAAAGCATTGTTAATTTAAAAAGAAAGTGGAAGATAGAGAAGGTGGAGAAAATGAAAAATGTGTTTATGAAAAGAAAGTATAATAGTAAATAGTTGAGAGTTGGTGATAGAGGTGTGATCTACACTAAATAATTAAAAGAAAGAAAGAAATTCTAGAAGTACTTACCTCTTTCGGTTGATGATTTCCTTAAATACTTGCAAAGACTACCTCATCTTGAAGGCGAGCAAAGCATGGAGAATAGGATCTTCCCCATTTTCAGACTTAAACTATGAACTTAATTGAAAGCAGAAATAAATAGAAATGACTATCGATCACCATAAGCCATCAAGGGCACTTGCAATGGCAAGCAAGTTCGATGCTATAGGTTTCATTGGATGATCATCAAAACCAGATAGAAGAAGAGTAAGAGAAGAAGAAGAACATAAAAATGAAAGTTTGATTTATAAAGTAAAAATGGAAGAAAGAAGAACAACTTATACTGGTGTCACCCTCAGTACAAGCTTCACTCTCATTCCTCCATGAAACTCTTCTCTAGTCTCAATTACATAAAGAAAAATGAAAATTATATAAATAAAAAGTAAAGCCCTAAGTTAACAAACTAAAGTACAGCCTAGCCTATGCTCTCTGCTGAATCTTCTCTCTGGTCTCAGAATTTGCATGTATTTATAGAAAAAGTGTAAAGCGGAGAGCGCCAGAAGATAGGGAGAGCAAATGCTCCCCCAGATATTATAATATTATGGCGGATCTGCAAGAAATGTGATGGATCCTGTGGCAGTTTTATGGCTAGATGGCCAGATCCGGGGGGAGACTGCGTTGGAATTTCTGTTTGCATATATTGTCCTCTTGGTTTCTCAGTTTGAGCTCTGAATTTGACAATATTTTCCTTAATCTTTGAGCTACCATATGGATTCATAAAAATTCGAATTTAACCCATTTTCATTTGGTTTATCTCTCTGATTTGCTCTAATCTTCAGCTGGACATTTGCCTTAATCCTTGATTTTGATTTAATTTGCATTTTAGTGGGCTTTTGGGCTCGTTCTCTTCCATCTCCTTTAGTAAATGCCCTGCAAATAATTAAACAAAAAAATATAATTAAACAGAGTTTATTAAACAATAAATAGAAAGGTGACGATAAATATGCAATATCAGTGACCGATCACCCCCACACCTATCTTTTACTCGTCCTTGAGCAAACAATTAAAAATTAAAATAGAACTAACCTAGTCTAACTCACTTTTGTAGGAATCACGGTTGCACTTAGTATGTGCAACAAGCTGTTAAACCTCTAGATTACCCCTAGAGGACAGGTTTTGTCTCGAAAGGGTTTTTAGTGGATTACACCCACAAAATCCATTAAAGAAAAGAAAGCAAGTGTTAGTATTTTCGAAAAGCATTTTGAAAGAAAAAGAGAGAAATATTTGAAGTATTATTGTAAGAGTTCAAGTAATCTATAAATTAAGGAAAAACTAAATTTTCATTACTAAACTTAGTCTCTATTCAAAAATTCGATATCAATCAAGGTAAGAAGTCAAACTGTATTTCTCATATAGTCTATTATTTTACCTTAAGTCATATGCACCTTTGTGACAGTGAAATTTTGACTCGGGATTCTTTAATTCTAACTCGTATGCCTTATTTCTATATATATATATATATATAGTATAGGGGTTACTGTACCTTAGCCGACAGCTGAGAGAGTTTCTCAGCCGGCGGGACGTGGCAACATAATAGCCACGAATCTGACATAAATTTTTGTGGACAAAAACCAAAAAATTCCCGCCCGAGTTAGTATCAGT
>JAVJIF010017716.1:0-83051 GCA_038442645.1 Agave tequilana | reverse complement strand
TGAAGAATCAAGAGATACCTCACGAAGCCTCCAGTCTTAGTGGCCCCCACATCAGGGAAACCATTCTTACTTTATGTACAAGCTATGGACCATTCTCTTGGTGCCCTCCTTGCTCAAAAGGACGACAATAGTCCGAGCAGGCCATTTATTATCTCGCAGGACTCTCATAGGAGCAGAATCTCGCTACAATCCTATCGAAAAGAGTGTTTAGCTCTTGTCTTCGCTGTTCAGAAGACACGACATTATTTGGTTGGCCAAACCATACACGTCATCTCCAGAGTGAATCCTTTGCGCCTTCTCATGACGAAGCCAGATCATTGAATTAAAGATTAGCTAAATGGGCGCCTCTTTTGTCTCAATACGACATGACCTTTATCCCCCAAAGGCGATTAAAGGTCAGGCCCTTGCAAGTTCTTGGCTGCTCATCCAGTCCCGAAAAACTCAAACTTCACGAAGATATTCCAGACGAAGTCTTCGAGTCCAATGTAACTTCAGAGGATGAAGTGTGGCAGATGTTCTTCGATGGAGCATCACGAATAGGCCCTAAAGACAAGAACATTGCCGGAGTGGGGGTTGTGTTCATCTCTCCATAGAATCATGTCCTTCCTAGAGCATTCTCTCTGACGGAATCATGCTCCAACGTAACCCCCTGATCCCCGGTGTACGTATCACCGTATCAGTACGCGATACGCGTACAAATTGATTTGACCTCCATAGTAATCGATTGAGCTGATTTCAGTTTCAAAAATCGTTTTCTAATATTTTAGATTTTCAGGATTTCTAGAAATTTTCTGGATTCTTTGGAAAATCTCCGTAGTCGGTGTCGACCGATACCGATACCGGCCTTCCGATTTTTATTTCACAAACGGATAGAATTTTGAGAATCCTCTTTCACCATACATCTTAGAATCGTGTTATCTACGATCGGGTATTTTGGGGATTTTTCTGAATTTTATCGAAAATCCGGCCAAACCGGTGTCGCCCGTATCGGCGAGCACTCCGGGATTTTTAATTTGCAAACCGGATCGAGTTTCTGTAAACCGTTTTCATATTACGTCTCAAGATAATATTCTCTATTTTCTGTAATTTTTGGGCACTGGTCGGAGATGGTCAAATATTAGGCCACTATAATAATAATTAAATAATATTTTTTTTATCTTTTCTTTTTCTTTTCTTCTCCTTTCTTCCCAACGAAGCTTCCCACCGCCTCACTGTTCACTCACCGCCTCTTCTCTCTCCCCTAATTTAAACCTCTCTCTCTCTCCCTCTCTCATTAATACAACCTCTCTCTCTCCCCCAAACACTTCCTCTCTCTTCTCTCTCTCCCTCTCTTCTTTTTCTCTCTCTCAACCCCAAATTCCCCTTTCCTCTCTCTGTCGAACCAAGGAGGAGGGGGGGCGGATCGTAGCTCCGGCCAGGCGTCGGCGGCCGCCGCCGCCACCGCCTGCGGTCACTGCCGCCACCACCTGCGGCCGCGCGCCCGCAAGCCCGCACCCCCTCTCTCTTCTTCTTCTTCAATTCTACTTCTTCTTCTTCTATTCCTGTAACCCAAAAACCCCCACTCTCACACCCTCTCTCTCTCCTTCACCTACTCTCTCTTACTTCCACTCTCGGCCGGCGCTCTAGAACCGCCGCCGGCGAGCCGCCGGCGCCGCCGGCCACGCAGGAGCAGCAGCAGCAAGTGCTGCTGCTGCTGTTATGTTTTGTTGTGGGTTTGGTTAAGCCCAAACCCATTAACCCATTAATGTGTTAAGTTTCTAAACCCAATATCTACCCATTCCACCCGTTAACCCATTTCATTTAAGTTGTGGGTTTGGGTTGGATCTAAACCCGACCCGTTATGAGTCCAAACCCGCATCCAACCCATTACAGGTAACTTTGCAGAAAAACCCTGCTCACTTTTATTAATTACATTTAACTTATTTTTATTTACATATTTAACCTCTTTTATTACTTTTAGTATTCGGGCGATATCGGGAGCATCCGGACTCCGATTCGGGCGATTCTGGATCCCTTGCGATCGTGGAGAAGAGAGCTACAGTCTTGTAGCCAGTTTGTGAGTGTTTTTAATTTATAAATTATTTTTTTATCATATTGATTGCACTTGGTTGCGTTATTGAATAAAAACATGATACTGGTAAAACAAACTGTAGACAATCATAAAACACGTCATCACCATTGTACGTAGAATATGCCTGGTACCTATAGACGTAGAATGTAACACGAGATGTCTATTATGTCATGTCCATGTACCACTGACATTCGGCCCACACCATGTATCGTATCGCTATGACACTATCTGGCATAGGACATAGTATTACACGTGACACGGACTACTCTTACGACATGTGTTAGTGCAATGCATACATGTTACACGGATGAGGGCTATACAGCTACTTTCCACTCGTACACGGATAAGTACCGCATGTTCATCTTATTGTTAGCACTACTACACGGATACTGTAGTTCACTGTACATGATAGTAGACACTGACCACTGTTATAACCTGTACGAGTGATACCCAGATATAGTACACGGATTATTGCTACACATGGATATTCCAGGGTACACTGATAGATCAATGCACGGATTACCGCCTTTTATATATTGTTACAGTTATGTCATATTTACACATCACTGTTACATGTGCATGTCCTGTTTACATACCATTGATACACGTGCATGTCATGCTTACATATCACGGTTACACATGCATGTCATGTTTCCATATCCCTGTTACACATGCAATCCATGTTCCATATTATTGTATTCATGTTATATGTTGTTTCCTATTACTGATATAGGTATTCTCGTTACTGGACATGAGAGCTGTTGATATGCGATATGTGGACTTCCACATCTATTGTTCCTGCTATATTGTTCCCGTTATATTGTTCCCGTGATATTGTTCCCGTTTCCGGGTATATTGTTCCCGATATATTGTTTTATGCTATCAACAAAGCTCAGGTCCAGTTATCGTGTTATCCGTATTAGGTACTGTATTTGTTCTTGTTACTTGTATACTTGACATATCAGCATATCAGATCATAATGATAACTGGGGTATGGGGAGACTTGACAGTTGATTAGATCTTATCGGGTGATGTACTGGATCCATATTGTTCTCCCACTGCAGGGGATGGTAGTGCTACCTACCAATTGCTCCATGAGCTATTGTTACTTGATTATTGTTCCCTCTTAGTGGAGGGCTCTAGTCTTAGCAGCCAGGGGTTTGATAAAGGCCGTGATCCCGGGTATGCACGGGATACACTTACCCGATAAGAACTCCTCGACCATGAGTTTCCAATTAACATAATAAAACAGAATACACAATAGTGACGTCGGGAACACTTGTTATTTGGTTACTCTCTCGTTCGGATAATGGTACCCGTAGGCCATGTCCGGATGGGTTCGACTGGAGTGCGGGCTCTAGTATGAACTGCCAGTGGTATGGGACACTGGAAGAGAGTAATTAAAATAGCAGGCGGTACTGATTGCTACTATTGTATAAATCACATGACATGCTGGTACATATATGCTATCTTGTTATTGTTCATGCTACTCTATCTGATATCCTGATACTTGTATACTTGTTCTTTACCTGGCATATGTTATACTTTCTGTGATGGCATACGACGCATGTTCTGTATTGTATATGATGCTTTCTGTATAGCAGACATCATTATTGTATATACACCACACCGTATAGTGATTATATTGCATAGGCCCACCTGCATGTTCATATTGCATATGCCCACCTGCATGTTCATTTACATCACTACCATGTTCATTTATATCACGTCACCATTTATTCGATAAACTGGACACGACTATAGACATGACCCGATGATAACCGGCTAGGTAATAATGGTAATAAAAGATGACATGTTTCTAGATTTGTACTGCTTTCATGTTTATCTAGTTCTACTGTTTATATATTCTTATTATATGATATCACTAGTCCAGCCTCATGTATTATATATTAGTATCGTGCTTGTATTACTATTGTATATATTATTGCCTCCTTCATTTTACCACTCACTAGGTCGCTTTCTGACGACCCTGGGTTTGCGTGCCCAGATTGGAGATCCGAGTTACCATTGTATCGGAGAGTGCCATGGAGTCACATCGGAGCTGCCTCATCGGGACTATACCTAGGTATCTTAGTGCTTTATTTCCGTTATCTTATTTGTCCCTGTTTATCATATCTGTTATGATCGCTGACCTATTTCTGCAGGTATTCTTGTACTTATTTCATGCTGGGACCCATGTCTATATGGAGGTTATTTATTGTACTGCGGCTTAGCGTACGTACGTGAGGGTTTTCCGCCCTGCGTATGTACATCGCCATAACGTCCCCGTACCTGCGGGATCGGGGCGTTACATAGTGGTATCAGAGCCTAGGTTCACACCTGGTGTGGGTAACCACCTGGGTCAATCCTCGGGCTCTTACCAACAGTACAATCAGGTTCAGATTAACTGATCTGATCTGAATTTGGGGATTCCAGCAACGAGTACAAGAATACCATGACCTTGATAATTCATTCCTTGACTCGTTTGTAGTCCTTCCTTCCTGCCGGTTGTCAACCAGAACATCCGATTTCCTTCTCTCTTTCCTTGCATCGTCTTGCTTCCCATCCGTTAGGATTAGTTCACTACATACTTCTCCATCCCGAGTTCCTTATAGATATCAGAGTGCGCAGCGGAAGTGTCGTGGACCCGTAACCTTTAGGCTTTGGGGTTAGAAATCTTGTTCTCACACCTGAATTGAAATTGCGATGACGCAATTTTTGTAAGGTGGGGAGAAATGTAACCCCCTGATCCCCGGTGTACGTATCACCGTATCAGTACGCGATACGACGTACAAAATTGATTTGACCTCCATAGTAGTCCGATTGAGCTGATTTCAGTTTCAAAAATTGTTTTCTAATATTTTAGATTTTCAGGAATTCTGGAAATTTTCTGGATTCTTTGGAAAATCTCCGTAGTCGGTGTCGACCGATACCGATAACCGGCCTTCCGATTTTTATTTCACAAACGGGATAGAATTTTGAGAATCCTCTTTCACCATACATCTTAGAATCGTGTTATCTACGATCGGGTATTTTTGGGGATTTTTCTGAATTTATCGAAAATCCGGCCAAAACCGGTGTCGCCCGTATCGGCGAGACACTCCGAGATTTTTAATTTGCAAACCGGATCGAGTTTCTGTAAACCGTCTTCATATTACGTCTCAAGATAATATTCTCTATTTTTGTAATTTTTGGGCACTGGTCGGAGATGGTCAAATATTAGGCCACTATAATATAATTAAATATAATTTTTTTTTATCTTTTCTTTTTCTTTTCTTCTCCTTTCTTCCCAACGAAGCTTCCCCACCGCCTCACTGTTCACTCACCGCCTCTTCTCTCTTCCCCTAATTAAACCTCTCTCTCTCCTCTCTCATTAATACAACCTCTCTCTCTCCCCCCCAAACACTCTCTCTTCTCTCTCTCTTCTTTTTTCTCTCTCTCAACCCAAATTCCCCTTTTCCTCTCTCTGCCGAACCAAAGGAGGAGAGGGGGCGGACCGTAGCTCCGGCCAGGCGTCGGCGGCTGCCGCCACCACCGCCTGCGTCACCGCCGCCACCACCTGCGGCCGCGCGCCGCAAGCCCGCACCCCTCTCTCTTCTCTTCCTCTTCATATTCTACTTCTTCTTCTTCTTTTCCTGTAACCCAAAAACCCCAACTCTCACATCCTCTCTCTCTCCTTCACCTACTCTCTCTTACTTCCACTCTCGGCCGGCGCCAGAACCGCCGCCGGCGGCCAGGCCTGCCGCGGCCACGCAGGAGCAGCAGCAGCAAGGTGCTGCTGCTGCTGTTATGTTTTGTTGTGGTTTGGGTTAAGCCCAAACCCATTAACCCATTAATGGGTTAAGTTTCTAAACCCATATCTACCCATTCCACCCGTTAACCCATTTCATTTAAGTTGTGGTTTGGGTTTGGATCTAAACCCGACCCGTTATGAGTCCAAACCGCATCCAAACCATTACAGGTAACTTTGCAGAAAACCCCCTGCTCACTTTTATTAATTACATTTAACTTATTTTTATTTACATATTTAACCTCTTTTTATTACTTTTAGTATTCGGGCGATATCGGGAGCATCCGGACTCCGATTCGGGCGATTCTGGGTCCGTTGGGATCGTGGAGAAGAGAGCTACAGTCCTGTAGCCAGTTTGTGAGTGTTTTTAATTTATAAATTATTTTTTTATCATATTGATTGCACTTGGTTGCGTTATTGAAATAAAACATGATACTGGTAAAACAAACTGTAGACAATCATAAAACACTGTCATCACCATTGTACGTAGAATATGCCTGGGTACCTAATAGACGTAGAATGTAACACGAGATGTCTATTATGTCATGTCCATGTACCACTGACATTCGGCCCACCATGTATCGTATCGCTATGACACTACTCTGGCATAGGACATAGTATTATACGTGACACGGACTACTCTTACGACATGTGTTAGTGCAATGCATACATGTTACACGGATGAGGGCTATACAGCTATTTTCCACTCGTACACGGATAAGTACCGCATGTTCATCTTATTGTTAGCACTACTACACGGATACTGTAGTTCACTGTACATGATAGTAGACACTGACCACTATTATAACCTATACGAGTGATACCCAGATATAGTACACGGATTATTGCTACACATGGATATTCCACGGGTACACTGATAGATCAATGCACGGATTACCGCCTTTATATTATTGTTACAGTTATGTCATGTTTACACATCACTGTTACATGTGCATGTCCTGTTTACATACCACTGATACACGTGCATGTCATGCTTACATATCACGGTTACACATGCATGTCATGTTTCCATATCCCTGTTACACATGCAATCCATGTTCCATATTACTGTATTCATGTTATATGATTGTTTCCTGTTACTGATATGGGTATTCCCGTTACTGGACATGAGAGCTGTTGATATGCGATATGTGGACTTCCACATCTATTGTTCCTGCTATATTGTTCCCGTTATATTGTTCCCGTGATATTGTTCCCGTTTCCGGTATATTGTTCCCGATATATTGTTTATGCTATCAACAGCTCAGGTCCAGTTATCGTGTTATCCGTATTAGGTACTGTATTTGTTCTTGTTACATTGTATACTTGACAAATCAGGACATATCAGATCATAATGATAACTGGGGTATGGGGGAGACTTGACAGTTGATTAGATCTTATCGGGTGATGTACTGGATCCATATTGTTCTCCACTGCAGGGGATGGTAGTGCTACCTACCAATTGCTCCATGAGCTATTGTTACTTGATTATTGTTCCCTCTTAGCGGAGGGCTCTGGTCTTAGCAGCCAGGGGTTTGATAAAGGCCGTGATCCCGGGTATGCACGGGATACACTTACCCGATAAGAACTCCTCGACCATGAGTTTCCAATTAACATAATAAAACAGTATACACAATAGTGATGTCGGGAACACTTGTTATTTGGTTACTCTCTCGTTCGGATAATGGTACCGTAGGCCATGTCCGGATGGGTTCGACTGGAGTGCGGGCTCTAGTATGAACTGCCAGTGGTATGGGACACTAGAAGAGAGTAATTAAAATAGCAGGCGGTACTGATTGCTACTATTGTATAATCACATGACATGCCTGGTACATATATGCTATCTTGTTATTGTTCATGCTACTCTATCTGATATCCTGATACCTGTATACTTCTTACTTTACCTGGCATATGTTATACTTTCTGTGATGGCATACGCCATGTTCTGTATTGTATATATGATGCTTTCTGTATAGCGGACATCATTACTGTATATACACCACACCGTATAATGATTACATTGCATAGGCCCACCTGCATGTTCATATTGCATATGCCCACCTGCATGTTCATTTACATCACTACCATGTTCATTTTATCACGTCACCATTTATTCGATAAACTGGACACGACTATAGACATGACCCGATGATAACCGCTAGGTAATAATGGTAATAAAAGATGACATGTTTCTATATTTGCACTGCTTTCATGTTTATCTAGTTCTACTGTTTATATATTCTTATTATATGATATCACTAGTCCAGCCTCATGTATTATATTTAGTATCGTGCTTGTATTACTATTGTATATATTATTGCCTCCTTCATTTACCACTCACTAGGTCGCTTTCTGACGACCATGGGTTTGCGTGCCCAGATTGGAGATCCGAGTTACCATTGTATCAGAGAGTGCCATGGAGTCACATCGGAGCTGCCTCATCGGGACTATGCTTAGGTATCTTAGTGCTTTATTTCCGTTATCTTTTTGTCCATGTTTGTCATATATGTTATGATCGCTGACCTATTTCTGCAGTATTCTTGTACTTATTTCATGCTGGGACCCATGTCTATATGGAGGTTATTTATTGTACTGAGGCTTAGCGTACGTACGTGAGGGTTTCCGCCCTGCGTATGTACGTCGCCATAACGTCCCCGTACCTGCGGGATCGGGGCGTTACACCAACAATGTAGCAGAATATAATGCTCTGCTCATTGGTCTTCAGCTCGCCCATGGAATGGGGTACGCTACCTTGAAGCTTACGGCGATTCAACTGATTATCAATCAGGTTAAAGGCGAATATGAAGTTCGCCACGAGGATTTGACGCCTTATTACCACACGGTCGTCGAATTAGCTAATCTATTTGAAGGCTTCTACATCGGGCACGTGTCTCGATCTCAAAATACCAAGGTGGACGCTCTTGCTGCATTAGCAACAACACTAGCCTTGCCAGCCGACACCGAGTATCACCTCACAGTGGCAACTCGACATCTGTATGCTCTAAGCATATGTTAAGAACCCGAGAATTCTATAATGTCTCCACAGATCTTGAGCAGAGAGATTGGCGATTTCCTCTCATCGACTATGCTTTACATGGTCTGTTACCAGACGATCCTAAAGAAGCGGCATCTATCAGACGAAGGTCCTCTCCTTTCTACTACAATCCAACTCTGAAGACACTTTACCGTCGTTCATATGACGGCATCCTCCTTCGTTGCCTTTCTATTCAGAGGCACAGGAAGTGCTTAAAGAAGCACACGACGGCATTTGCGGAGCTCATCAGCAAGGTCCAAAGCTCAAAGACAGGTGCATAGGCTTGGATACTATTGGCCAACATG
Source organism: Agave tequilana (assembly GCA_038442645.1). NCBI lineage: Eukaryota > Viridiplantae > Streptophyta > Magnoliopsida > Asparagales > Asparagaceae > Agave > Agave tequilana. Next base: position 73,851 of record JAVJIF010017716.1, on the reverse strand, counting down.
ATAGCCGATGCTATCCAATACGCCACGAAGGTGTAAAGCATGCCAGATTCATGCGGACTTCTCAGAGTTGCTCCACCCAACTGTTGCTTCATGGTCGTTCGAAGCATGGGGGAATCGACGTCGTAGGGCCAATCAGCCTTTCTTCGACAAGGGGTCACCGATTTATCTTGACAATAACCGACTACTTTTCAAGTGGACGGAAGCTATACCACTGGTTGAAGTCAAAACCTCTAATGTGGTTAATTTCATCAAACACCATGTCATCCATCGATTTGGTGTCCCTAGGCGGATCATCCATGACATGGTCCCCAATTCATAAGCCAGGTATTCTATCGTTCTCTTGCGATAAATACCGAATTCAGAATGTGGCTTCGACTGCCTATAATCCCGCCGCTAATGGCTTGGCGGAAGCATTTAACAAACGATCATCAAGCTACTCAAGAAGTTCGTTCTCCTCGAATAAGCGAGATTGGGACGAAAAGCTTGGTGAATGTCTTTGGGCCCGAACCACGGTTCACACCGACAGGCAATACCTTTTCCCTGGTGTACCCGTTGGAAATCCAGATGTCGTCATTGCGAGTCGCTCTAATGACTAAGATCACATCAGAGGACAATGATCGTTTGCGTCTTCAAGAGCTCGAAGCCCTAGATGAGTGATTGGTATTCAATTCTGCATATTTTACCACATTATTCCCATGCATATTACAAATAAAAATATGATTTTTACTCATATTCTCTCTATTTTTGCAGGTCCACATCTGAATGAGAAAAGGCCAAAATCTCTTAATTAGCAATAATTAAAAGAGATTAATTCAAAGCCCAAAAAGAGAGCCAAGATTAAACCCATGATCTAGAGAATTCTACCGCCAGCTCAAAATTCTAGAAGGCCACGTGGATAACAACCTCGTAACAAACTGTAACAAAATCTGGGAATCCAACGGCCACAAAAGTGCCGCAATTTGCCGCCAAATTTCCGCAAAATCTGGGCCGTTGAGCCCCAGATTTCTGCCACCTGTCCGTCTTCTGGAGACTTCTCTCTGAGGCTATAAATACAGGACCAGGGCTTGCGCAACAAAGTGTGGAAGAGAGATTAGAGATTAGAGATTAGATGCTTGTATTTCTCTAGGATTTTTGTAGTGCTCTAGATATTCTTCCTCCCTAGAAATTCTGCAAAAGAGAGTTGTAAGAGAGAGAAAGCTTGTGTACACCAAGGAGTGACAACTTGTGAAGCAAGGATTCATCCATTCTCTCTCTCTACTTGAGCATTTTCTAGTATTACTTGCTTTCTTTACTTCTAGTTTTACTTTACTTGCTTTTTAATTCATGCTTTGCTTTTCTTTTGTAATGGCTAGTAGCTAATTCTTTCTTCTCATGGCTAGCTAACAACTTACCTTACTAACTACTAACTCATGGGTGATTGCTATCTTTAATCTTGCAAGTTGTATGGTCTTCTCTTCTCCGATGGGTTACTTTCATGCTTGGCTAGTATCTTGTTGTAATTCTCCATATGATTCATGTGTGCCTCATTTAGAGCCTTGTCTAGAACAAGTGCCTTGATGGAACATGGAGATGGATCACCAATATGCTATTTGTTGTACAACTTCTTACTTCCATTAATGAATGTTGTATCTTCTTCCTTAGCATCCCTTGAGTGTAGCTCTTTTGATTCCATTATTGAAAGTCTAATTTGTAGGCCTATGACATCTATGAGGCTACAAGACAAGTCCAAGAATGATCACCCGTCATCCAAGTGGGAAAGTAATTAGACCAACACGCAAGACAAATCTATGCCGATGAATCAACATGAGGCATGCATTCACCATCACGGAGTTTAGTAAGTTTTAGTAAGGAAGTAAGGTTAGCTAGTCATGGTTTTCTCATCTTAAATTCTTTCTACAAGTTTTCATTCCATTTGTTTTCTTTCCAAAGTAAATATCATCTTTGATTTCTTTTTACTTTCCATCATGAACATATCCACCAATTCTTTTACTTCTTTTTCCAATTTGTTTTTATTCTTTTAAGACAAAGAAGAATCTTCGTTTTCTTTCTTCACTACCAACCGTAACGCTTCCATCGCAAGCTCTCCCTGAGAATCGACTCGGTATAGCCCATGCTATAACGGAGATAGGAAAGGGTACATTAATCATTTGGAATACATTTGTGGAGTGATCAAAGCACTTGAGGTTGAATCTAAACCTTATCTCTTTTATTGAATATATTTTGTGTGCAAATTATACTCCACAATACAACACCTTTCCCTTCTTAAACAAATTTTTGGCGCCGTTGCCGGGGAGAGCAACGGTTTTTAATTTCAAGTGAAGAACTAAACGAATCTTCTTCTCTGTTGCAGGTTACAGGTTGAAGAAACAGGAAAATTTGCATTGCAGAAACATATAAGTGGACCTGGGCCTCTGCTCTCGAAAGTAGAGACCAGGATCCCTCTGAATTGCCGCAAATTCTGGGTTTTTGCCGCAGAATTGCGGCAAGGAGGAGTGCACTACTGACATAATTTCTGCAGGGTCTCCAGCTTTGCAAACTACAGCTGCTGCAATAATTCTTTTCTTGTATGCTTCACCTTATTCCTGCTAATAAGCAACAGTAAAACATTGGTTGCAAAGTTAAAAAATTGATTAGACATTTGCATTCTAGGCACGTGTCTTTTCAATTCATTTACTTTTACTGTTGAAGAGTGCTGGAGGCAAGGTACGTGTGCATTGCATGTAGATTAGGAATCATCTCTTGCTTGATTTTCATGCTTTGAGTGAACCTTGTTTGTTTACATCGTACACTTGCACAATTCAATTCTAAGGGCATTACCCATAAAAAAGATAAGGTGGGGATTTTATCACCCTTTCCTTAGCCCAAAAATCACAATCCCAGCACTCACAATCCTAAGCTTCTAAATAAAAATTTGCTAGACGTTGGCCCTAGGGACATCTCGGACTCACTTAGGAGATTATCCTAAGGGGGAAAAGTGTTGGAGATTGACTTTTATAAAATCAGTGTCTAGGAAAGGGATTGAGGGCCGAAAGCCCGAAGGTTGCTGGTTACTTAATTAAGGAACGTCTCTGACGGAAAACCTCTCACCAACCTTGCCCTTCCCTGACTGATTAGCTTATAGTCAAAGTCTACACTAAACCTCCTGTGGACGATCTAATCAGTTAGGAGTCGTCTAGGTCCAGGAATCCTAGAAGCTTGGATTGATTTTTCTTTTTAATTGTTTGTTATTTTCTCTTTTTCGCTGGTGTGATCGGTGCACGTTGTTTGTGATTGTATATGCAAGAGTGGTTCCGTGATTCAGAATCTGCAAGACTTGTTAGACTTTCTACACTTGCACTTACACAACCACTTGACATTATGGAAAACAACGTCTCACGTCAAGATCGATTTTATCCGATTCGCACCTCCCTTCCATCTTGCATTCTTCTCCCTGAATCTAATGAAAATCACTTCGAGCTGAAACCGCAATTCATTAATACACTTCCCCGATTCTATGGTCTTGAGTCTGAGGACGCGTACCTTTTTATTCGTGAGTTTGAAGAGGTATGCCAAATGATGAGAATTTCCCAACTGATCGAGGATGCTGTTAGGTTACGGTTTATACCGTTTGCACTGAAGGATTTAGCTAAGAAATGGCTTTACAATCTTCCCGTCAGTTCCATATCTTCATGGGAGGATTTTGTAAAAGTCTTTCTTAAGAAATTCTATCCTATCCACAAAACAGCCCTCATGAGAAAGAATATCATGCAATTCAAGCAGGAACCAAATGAACCTTTCTGGAAGTATCTTGAGCGTTTCAAAGACCTTCTAGCTCTGTGTCCTCATCACGGCATAGAGAAATGGCGTTTATGCCAAATTATCTATGACGGTCTAGATTACCAAACGAAAACCCTCCTTGAATCCATGTGTCAAGGGGAATTTTTGAAAGAAAGATGAACATCAGGGGTGGGATCTCTTTGAAACCTTAGCTGAGAAAACCATTCAGTGGGAGTCATGCCCTGATAAACCCACTCCCACCACTTCCAGAACTGGTATGCACTCCATAGAATCCTCTATAGCCGCAGAAGCCAAGATCACACAATTGATGAAGAGGATAGAACTGCTTGAGTCTAGGGGAAATTCTGTTGTAAATCAGGTCAACCCATTGCCTGTGATTAAACCGGGTTGCACCTACTGTCATGACCTTAACCATGTCTTTGAGGAGTGTCCTTTGTATCAGCCCCAATCATATCAGGAGAACTTGAATGCAGCATTTACAGACCCCATACTCCAACACTTACAATTCAGGATGGCAGAACCATCCAAATTTTTCGTGGAGTCAGTCTGGTCCTGAGCATCATAAACCACCACTTCCATATCCATATAATGCTCAGTCTCACACATCCAGTTTCAATCATAATTCACTGTATGTTCATCCATCTCAAAGTCCACCACATTCACAACCATATCAGAACCCACCACACTACCAATCATAATTCCAGCCTCCGTATTATCAACATCCACCCCAGAATAATTCAGAAATATCAGAGTTGAGGAAAATGTTAGAAACCTTTACAAAGAACTATCATCAGGATATGAATCAGGTTAAGGTCCAAATCAGGCAATTGGCTAATGAGAGACAAAAAGGTATGCTTCCAAGCCAGCCAGTGCCAAATCCCAAACATCACTTCCCTTTGAATGAAGTGGAAGATTCAGGACCCAATCAATGTCATGCTATTCATACCCTGAGATCTGGTAAACAAGTTGATAATAAGGTTCTAGTCAATCATCTCATCCAGCACCAAAGCCAACACCTCCTGTCCCAATGCAACCAACTTCTGATAAACCATCTTCTAGTACAGAGCCATCCACTTCAAAAGCCAAGGGTAAAGAAAAGGTAGATGAGCAACCCTATAAGCCTGTTGTACCATTTCCAAATAGGCTTAAGAATCCCAAGACAAATGCTCACATGGAGAAGATAAAAGAAATGTTCAATAAGGTCCAAATCAATGTCCCTCTTCTTGATGCCATACAACAAGTGCCATCATATGCTAAATTTTTAAAGGAAATGTGCACCAAGAAGAGGAAAACACAAGTCCCTAAAAAAGTCTTCCTAGCATCATCCATCAACGAGCTGCTCAATGGTCCAATACCTGTTAAATACAAAGACCCAGGGAGCCCACCATTTCATGCATCATAGGACAGACTACCATTAATAGGGCACTTCTTAATTTGGGGGCCAGCATCAATCTCCTGCCTTTCTCTGTGTACCAACAATTAGGGTTAGGTGATCTCCGTCCTACCCAAATGACTATCCAATTGGCTGATCGCTCTGTCACTAGACCCCAGGGGGAAATTCACGATGTCCTTGTCAAAGTTGGGGAATTCATTTATCCTGTTGACTTTATAGTCCTTGAAACAAAACCTGTGTCAAATTCCAATCAAAGGGCTCAAATTCCTGTCATTTTGGGACGACCATTCCTGGCTACTGCAAATGCCATCATTAATTGTCGGAATGGATCAATGAGGTTAACCTTTGGTAACATGACTCATGAATACAATGTCTTCCATACACAACCTCGTAAAACAAAAGATCAAACATTTGAGGTTAGTTTCATTAGTAACAATTGTGAGGAAGAAGGTGAAGATCCAAAAGATGAGTCACAATCTTGTGATTCTCTTATCCGAGTACCCTTTCAAAAGGGGAAAATTGATTTGGATATTTTCACTTTCAATGAGCCAACTCTGACTGTATTCGAACCTCCGATTGATATATCCTTTGAAGACCTGTTTGCTGATGAGATCATTTGTCTAGATGAGCCAACTCGGGGTCAGCTAACTGATTGCACACTTCCGGATGTTGACCTTAGTTTTGAAGAATTGTATGGAGAGGAGCTGAAATTTCTTAACATTGGAAGTGATGAGATTCAGAGTGAGAGTGGTGATAAGGAATTTTTTAGTGAACAATGTGGTGGAATGAGGGTGAATGATAATAATAAACAATTGAATCTGGAAATACCTAGGGATAAAATAATTCAAACCGTTTCCCAACTGAGCTCACGAAAGCAGACGCACTGGAACGATGGGAAATTGGCCAGAGGAAAACGACCAAAAGCCTAGGTAATGGTTACACTTGTATATACTCTTTGTAAATAATTTTTTGCATTTTCTTGTAAATAAAAGTTTCTTACCTCTTACCTATTTCATGCATACATATATCATGATGCATTGAGGACAATGCATGAGATAAGTGTGGGGAGGGTTTACTAACATAGAGTTTTTAGATTTTCTTTCTTTGACACTTCTTTTAGAAATAAAAGAAATATAATAAAAAAAAACTTTTTGAAATAAGAGACAAAGTTTTGATCTATTTTAAGAAAATTAAGATGTATCTTAGAAATTAAGAAAGCCTTAGTTATGACATCTTAAACCTAGTTGAAATAATGGATCTTGTTTGAAATTATAGGCTAAGTAAGAAAATTTGGGGAGATATTTTTATCTTGAATTTTTGCCTTAGATAGTAGGCACTTCACACTTACACGTTTTTGGGATGGAAACAAAGACCAAAAAGGCCATAAAAAAAAGAGAAAAAGAAAAAGAAAAAAATATATATATAAATAAAACATCACTTATTAAGCTGGATAATTATGCCTCAAGAAGCATGATTATTCATGCCTAACGGTGGTAAAGGAAATAAATAATCCCCTTTAGTTTTGTGGCCTTTTTCACTCGAGTCCTTAAACCCGAGGGATGTTTTCTCATCTGGTGCCCTAAGACCTACTGGTTTGGGAGTCATCGGTTATAGGCTCATTACAAGGGTGAACTAGAAAGCCTAAACTAAGGGAAGAATAAGAAAAAGAAAAAAATAATATAAATATATATAAATAAATGGCTTGATGGTTAGAGTTGAAATCCCAGAAATCTTCACTGTCACAGTGTGCATACTATTTAGGTTTTATGAAAGATAAAATATTCAATCTAATTTTGAATTCTTACCTTAATTGAAGACAAGATCTTGCATAGAGACTAAGTTTAAGGAAGAATAATTATAGGTGGACTTATGACCTTAGATCACTTATATTTTTGCAAAAATAGTTCAAAAACATGTCTCTCTTTCAAAATGAATTTTCAAAACACTAACATTTGTCTTTTTTTCTTTATGGATTTTGTGGGTGCAATCCGCTGAAAACCCTCAGGAGACAACACTCCTCCTCTAGGGTAACCTAGAGGTTTAACGGCTTGTTGCACATGCTCAGTGCAATCGCGTCACCTGCGAAAGTGGTGTAATAAATTGGTAGTAAAGTTTTCTTTTCTTGTTTTGCTCGGGACGAGCAAAAGAATAAGTGTGGGGGTGTGATTGGTATTCAATTCTGCATATTTTACCACATTATTCCCATGCATATTACAAATAAAAATATGATTTTTACTCATATTCTCTCTATTTTTGCAGGTCCACATCTAAAATGAGAAAAGGCCCAAAATCTCTTTGATTAGCAATAATTAAAAGAGATTAATTCAAAGCCCAAAAGAGAGCCCAAGATTAAACCCAGGATCTAGAGAATTCTACACGCCAGCTCAAGATTCTAGAAGGCCACGTGGATAACAACCTCGTAACAAACTTGTAACAAAAATCTGGGATCCAACGGCCACAAAAGTGCCGCAATTTGCTGCCAAATTTCCGCAAAATCTGGGCCGTTGAGCCCCAGATTTCTGCCACCTGTCCGTCTTCTGGAGACTTCTCTCTGAGGCTATAAATACAGGACCAGGGCTTGCGCAACAAAGTGTGGAAGAGAGATTAGAGATTAGAGATTAGATGCTTGTATTTCTCTAGGATTTTTGTAGTGCTCTAGATCTTCTTCCTCCCTAGAAATTCTGCAAAAGAAAGTTGTAAGAGAGAGAAAGCTTGTGTACACCAAGGAGTGACAACTTGTGAAGTAAGGATTCATCCATTCTCTTCTCTCTACTTGAACATTTTCTAGTATTACTTGCTTTCTTTACTTCTAGTTTTACTTTACTTGCTTTTTAATTCATGCTTTGCTTTTCTTTTGTAATGGCTAGTAGCTAATTCTTTCTTCTCATGGCTAGCTAACAGCTTACCTTGCTAACTACTAACTCATGGGTGATTGCTATCTTTAATCTTGCAAGTTGTATGGTCTTCTCTTCTCCGATGGGTTACTTTCATGCTTGGCTAGTATCTTGTTGTAATTCTCCATATGATTCATGTGTGCCTCATTTAGAGCCTTGTCTAGAACAAATGCCTTGATAGAACATGGAGATGGATCACCAATATGCTATTTGTTGTACAACTTCTTTACTTCCATTAATGAATGTTGTATCTTCTTCCTTAGCATCCCTTGAGTGTAGCTCTTTTGATTCCATTATTGAAAGTCTAATTTGTAGGCCTATGACATCTATGAGGCTACAAGACAAGTCCAAGAATGATCACCCGTCATCCAAGTGGGAAAGTAATTAGACCAACACGCAAAACAAATCTATGCCGATGAATCAACATGAGGCATGCATTCACCATCACGGAGTTTAGTAAGTTTTAGCAAGGAAGTAAGGTTAGCTAGTCATGATTTTCTCATCTTAAATTCTTTCTACAAGTTTTCATTCCATTTGTTTTCTTTCCAAAGTAAATATCATCTTTGATTTCTTTTTACTTTCCATCATGAACATATCCACCAATTCTTTTACTTCTTTTTTCAATTGTTTTTATTCTTTTAAGACAAAGAAGAATCTTCGTTTTCTTTCTTCACTACCAACCGTAACGCTTCCATCGCAAGCTCTCCCTGAGAATCGACTCGGTATAGCCCATGCTATAACGGAGATAGGAAAGGGTACATTAATCATTTGGAATACATTTGTGGAGTGATCAAAGCACTTGAGGTTGAATCTAAACCTTATCTCTTTTTATTGAATATATTTTGTGTGCAAATTATACTCCACAATACAACACCTTTCCCGTCTTAAACAATGAGAAGCGACTACAAGCTCAGCAACACATCGAGTTGTATCAAGCTCGAATCTCAAAAGCCTTCAATAAGAAGGTTAAGTAAAGAGTCTTCCAGAAAGGAGATTTGATTTTAGTCGTCAGACGACCGATGATTATGACGCACAAGACCAAAGGCAAATTTCAGCCTAAATGGGAAGGACCGTTTGTAATAGAAATAGTCTATTCAAAAATAGCATACCATCTTATGACTTCAGACGGCGACTTACTCATGATGCCGATCAATGGCAAATTCTTAAAGAAGTACTATCCTTGATTAAGGATCCTTCTTATGATCAAGTTAACACCACACCTCTGATCAAGACCTTCATATCCAAGGTACATGCAAAGAAAGCCTCTCTCTTCCCCCAAACGAGTTCGCGTAACCATAAACCAGTAGGAACCTGGTCATACGTTGTTTGTCTCCAAGGAGAATCAAGGTTATACATACGCTAACCAGATGATCCAATATCCTTAACGATTAAGGATAGAGGAAAATATTGGCCTTTAAGCCCAACATAAGTCCTCGACAACTCATCATGCTGAGGGGAATAGCATGGCAAGCCTGACTTAAACGGTAGTTGGTAAAGGCATATCAAACCCATTGACAGCTGAGGATTTGCTAAAAATCCTAAAGGACCTGTTCCCATTTGATTTCCTCTCCAAAATTACTTACTAATTCTCATCCATAGAATGGTAAGACACATATATATTTCGCTGTTACGTTAACATTAAACCTATGACAGTAATTTTCTCGTTTCTCCCCGTAAAAACGAGTCCTTTTCCCAAATTCCATTACCAATTTTGAGCTTGGTGGCGTCTCAATCGGTTATGTCATTGCGACCTCTGAACCAGCAGACAACTAAGTCTCAATTTCGAGCTTGTTGACATTTACAAAAGACAAGTCTCAACCTTGAGCCTGTTGACATTTACAAAAGACAGGTCTCGATACTTGTTGACATTTACAAAAGACAAGTATCACTAATCTTGAGCTTGGTGGCTTCTCAACCAGTTATGTCATTGCGACCTCTGAACTGGCAGATAGCCAAGTCTCAATTTTGAGCTTGTTGACATTTACAAAAGACAAGTCTCAACCTTGAGCCTGTTGACATTTACAAAAGACAGGTCTCGATACTTGTTGACATTTACAAAAGACAAGTATCACCAACCTTGAGCTTGGTGGTTTCTCAACCAGTTATGTCATTACGACCTCTGAACTGGCAGATAGTCAAGTCTCAATTTTGAGCTTGTTGACATTTACAAAAGATAAGTCTCAACCTTGAGCCTGTTGATATTTACAAAAGACAGGTCTCGATACTTGTTGACATTTCCAAAAGACAAGTATCACCAACCTTGAGCTTGGTGGCTTCTCAACCAGTTATGTCATTGCGATCTCTGAACTGCAGATAGCCAAGTCTCAATTTTGAGCTTGTTGACATTTACAAAAGACAAGTCTCAACCTTGAGCCTGTTGACATTTACAAAAGACAGGTCTCAACCATACTTGTTGACATTTACAAAAGACAAGTATTACCCTTTTAGCCCTATAAAGTCTCAACCTTGAGCTTGTTGACATTTACAAAAGACAAGTCTCAACCTTGAGCCTGTTGACATTTACAAAAGACAGGTCTCACCCATACTTGTTGACATTTACAAAAGACAAGTATCACCAATTTTGAGCTTGGTGGCGTCTCAATCGGTTATGTCATTGCGACCTCTGAACCAGCAGGCAACCAAGTCTCAATTTCGAGCTTGTTGACATTTACAAAAGACAAGTCTCAACCTTGAGCCTGTTGACATTTACAAAAGACAGGTCTCACCCGTACTTGTTGACATCTACAAAAGACAAGTATTACCCTTTTAGCCCCATAAAGGCTAATCTTGAGCTTGGTAGCTTCTCAACCGGTTACTTCAGTGCGACCTCTGAACCGGCAGATAGCCAAGTCTCATTATTCAATCCAGCAAGGACTATATTCTCAAGTGGCTGCAATACAACTTGGAAGCGACAATTCAAAGGATAAAACAAGTTGGAAATACAACAAGGGAGTCAAAACAAAATTACTTTTATTGATTCCAAAAGGAAAGGTACATTGATACTACATCAAGGTTGTGTTTCATACAACAGAATCATTTGCTCAAGAGGCATACAAGTAGTCTTATCTACTTCCAAGCGAAACCAACTGGACACGAAAGGCTTTCCTCCTGCACAAGGCCATAAGCCTTCGCATAAGAACATATGGTGCCACCAGAACAGATGGTGCCACCAAGAAGCTGGATGTTCTTTCATGAAAATAGGCAAAGGGCTGATCGCCACCAGCAGGTTGGATCGTCTTTGAAGAAAATTGGCAATGGGAAGATCCGTGACCTTATAGGTGACGTCCGCTTTTCCGAAGTGGATCATCTCGGATAAGCGACTACCAGCCTCGCCTTGAAGTGGATCATCTCGGAAAAGCGACTGCCAACCTCTTCCGGGACACACATCAGCTGCCCCAGTTTGTTCCTCCTGCTTAAGAGTAAAGTTTCAACTGGAAAAGCAAGAGGCAATTTTCTGGTCGCTTTCATCAAGTCACAAAATTGGCGAACATAGCTCAAGCAATGCAAACTGGAACAAATTAGCAGTTAAACACAGGAGAAGCTGCAAAAGCACTAAGTCAAATTCTTTGGGGCAAAGCAATCTGATTCAGTCAAACATTGATTTCAGTTAAGCAGAGGATAGCCTCGCTTGCACAAAGATGATGGGCTAGCTCAGCAAATACCAAGTCGTAGCCTCGCCTATATGGCTAAGCCAGACTGATCTGAGGGACGCAGTCTTAGCCTCGCCTATATGGCAAGACTGGCTCAACTTTGAAGAGACTAAGTCCCGAGTTTTGCCTGTGTAGCGGACTTAACACGCATGCAGTGATCTTTCTTTGGTCAAGTCAAAATGATAGCTTCGCTGGGAAGCTATGCTGAAATCCTTCTCTACAGATCAGTTAAATGGAGAACAAGGGAAATTAATCCCTGAAGCAGCTGATTAAAGCTAAAGCTAAACTAAGGGAGATGAACTCCCTAAAAGTTCATTGGTAAGGTCTCTGAATGATCGAGACTTATCGGTCCTTGGCCGGGTAATAACCAGAGTGGGCATCCCCACTAGCTCAGAGATCTGAGTATCTCTCTCAACCAAGAGAAGAGAAGAAGAGCAGATCACTTCTCTTCAGAGGACCTCAGGTGTCCTATTTATAGGCCTCATGGCCTGAGCACTGTCGCCTCAAGCGTGGAAGCACGAGCGCATTTAAGGCATTTATTGTGCCTTGAGAAAAGGGACGGTTTCCCTTGGAACCGTGCAAAGAAAGAAACACTCTCCCTCATAAAGGCGTTTATTACGCCTTGAAGACGCCTTGCAGAGAGGGAATATCCTCCCTCGGAAACGCGTGAGGGAAGAATATCTCCCTCGATTAATGCGAGAGAAGTCATTCTGACCTCGAAAAAGGAGTAATCCTTCTCGTGATTGACCCACAGCAGTTGGCCTCGGGAAAGGGAAGATGGTCTAGAGCGAACTTATTCCAGGAAGCCCAGACGCGAAGCTACCCAATCGCGAATCTACATGATTCTTCGGCGAACTTATCCCAAAGCAGGATTGAAAGCGAAGCTGAACTCAACCACCATGGCGACGTTCGTACTTCACATACCACCGATCAAAGCAGTTCAAAGTATTTCGAAGTCTGAGCCATTGCAGACTTTCGAAAACTTTGAAGGGGGTCTTGTTGACACTTAAAAAAGACAAGATTCTTACTGGCCCGAACAATGTCTAAACTTGTTGACATTTACAAAAGACAAGTGACAGACAAGCTGACGACCAGTTTTTACCCATCTCCGAGGGATAAGGAAGCAACTTGGACTCCACTGATCCAGCAAGCAGACAGTGAGGCCGGATTGTCTCTAAACAGACCTCAGCAGGTCTAAGATGCTAGCACTTAGCATCACATGAGCCCAAAGGGATAGCCTCGCCTGAGAGGCTAAGATCATCCAACTTCGCCTTGAAGCCATTCAAAGCTCCGCCAGGAAGCTAACTTATAGCTTCGCCTGAACTGCTGAAGCGCAACTCCGCATAGAGAGTTAGCTCCGCCTGAAGCCACACGCAATTGCGCAGAAAGGGTATGCGGTAGCTTCGCCACAGACGACATCTAGCTCTGCCGAAGAGCCTTCTTCTGACTTCGCTATATACTGCCTCCAGCTCCGCTGTGAGTTCAAAGCGGGCAGCGCTGCTGCTGGTCTGCTATGGTCAACCTTTGACCAATCAAATCTCAAGATGAGATCAGATCTAATCGGGATCAAGATCAAATCCAATCAAGATCAAATCTGAGATCAAATTTGGCAGTTGATTGGCATAATCTCTTGACTCTTCTAAAACGAGTAAGAGGATCAGGAGAGATCTTTCAACTATATGGAAAGAATCAAAACAGATCAGGAGGATCAACCGACCTGCCATTTCTAGCTTCGCAGAAGCTGATCCTAGCCTCGCAGCCAGGCTACTTTCCAGATTTAAACAGATTTGATTCAATCTGTTTCTATATTTTTAAGGGACAATTATACCCTTGCTCTCCCTATAAATAGCCCACCAGAGGCTCACAAGAGGAGGCACATGCGCAAGAGAGGACGACTTCTGAAAGAGAGAGAGGACTCCACAAGCAGAGACTTCTTCACGACGCACCACGCGCACAAGAATTTAGAGACTTTTAGAGAATTGCTTCTCTATTTAGGATGCTATACCCTAATACCTTCTTCTCAATGAATCTCCGGAATCAGGCGAGAAGGAATTCCTAATTGAAGGCGGTTTTGAGAAGTAGCAAGAGGGTTCTACCAACCCTCTGTTCTCTGATTCCCCGAACCAGGCGAGAAAGAAATCTCATCGCTCGCATCGTCAAAGGGACAAAGTGGTCGCGCGCTGACCAGACTCCTATCGGCACACTTCTCCAGAATCTCTGAGGAAATCTACTTGTAATCTTTTAGAATACTTGTAATTTAGCTCCTCAACTCTTTTTATTGTAAGTTTTCTCCTTTGCAAATCAATGAAAAACAGTGATTGCTTATATTACTGTGTATCGGATCTGAATTCTCAGACCTAGAGTAAGCCTTGACCCGGACCGAGAACCCACTACCACCCTGCTGCCTGATTTGACTTTCTGGTAGTCCGATTTGACCGATTTCAGTTTCAAACACTATTTTCTAATATTTTAGAATTTTCGTGATTTTTAGAATTTTTCAGAATTTTTCTGCAAAATCTCCAAAACCGGTGTCGGTCGGCATCGCTGACTGATTCCCAGATTTTTTTAGTTTTCAAATGAGATTGAATTTTCAAAAACAGTTTTCACGGTACTTCTTAGAATTTCATTTTCTATCTAAAAGCATTTTTTTGAGATTTTTTAAATTTATCAAAATTTCACCGATTCGGGCGTCAGCCGGTATCACCGGAGAATTCCAAGATTTTTAATTTGAAAATTATATTGAATTTCTTAAATCTGATTTCACCAAGCATCTTAAAATAATATTTTCTATTTTTGAGAATTTTTTGGAACGTTTCTGAAACGGTCGAATTTTCGCCCCATTTAAATAATAATATTTTTTTATCGACGTTTTCTTTTCTTACTTTTTCCTTCTCTACTCCTCTATTTTATACTCCCAGGATATTCTAATAATTTTATTATTTTATAATATATTTATTTATAATTTCTTTCTTATTTTTTTTTCCTTTTCTTATTTTTCCTTTTTCCCTTTTCTTCTTTTCTCTCTTTTTCTTCTTTTCTCTTTCTCCTTCATGCCCTGCACCAACCACCCCGACCCATTCCCTGCTGCTGCTGCAAATAGCAGCAGCAGCAGCAGCCCTCCCCATTTCCCCTTCTCCTCTCCCATTCCCTCATCCTCCATCTTTTCCTTTTAATTCCTTTCCTTCTTCCCTTTTTCCTTCTTCATCCTCGTTTCATTTCTCCACCAAACACCATCACCCAACTCCTCTTCACCGTCGCCTCCACCATCACCACCGCCACCGCCGGCCGCCCTAGGCCGGCCACCCACTCCCCCACAACCCCTCTCCACTCCACCACCTTCTTCAACCTCCATCAACCACCAACCACCACCAATTTCAACAAAACCCACCTCCATCACCTCCCTTCCTCCTCCAAAATTCACCACCAATTCCACCACTCCAACCACCCCATCATCATCTCCTCCTCCTCCTCTAACTCCCCAACACCAGCAATCATCATCACCACCACCACCACCAGAACCACCACCACCAACCACCATCATCACCTCCACCAACAACAACCCAAACAACTCCACCATCACTCCATCCTCCCTCCCCTACGGCGCGCGCGTCGCCCCCCCACCTCCGGCGGCGCGCCGCCGCCCCACAGCCACCGGCGGCCGGCCGGCCGCCGGCCACCTCCCCCACCCTTCCATTTTTCTTTCTTTCTTTCTTCTTTCCTTCTTCATTTCTTTCTTTCTTTTCTTTTCTCTTTCTTTTCCCTAATTAAACACAAATTTTTCACATTCCTAAAATACCCATCCCCTCTCCCTCAAATTACTACCCTATATTTACAATCCTACCCTCCCCTTTTAATTCATATCCCTTTTCTAAAAATACTCTATTTTCTCTCTTTTTCTCTCTCTTTCTCCTTCCTATAACTTTCTCACTCCTCTCTCTCTCTCCTCTCTCATTCCCTCTCTTATATTTATAATATATAATCTATATATGTATATATTTTAATATATTTATGGGCTAATAACATGATGGCGCGTGTTAGCGGACTCCCCGGACTTTTCTCAGTATTGCGTCCCGGATTTTAGGCGAGTGTTTATTTTATGCTTAATAACTATCACTCAAATGTTCATAGCATGTTAATTAATATGTGGACATCTTGTTACCACTGTAATGTTTAATACCTTACTTGCTACTGTAATTTTTAGTACATGATACCCGCTACACAAGTTAATATATGTTGTTGTACTCGATATTTACACCGGCACTCAGTATTTACACCGACACTTGGTATGTTACACTTGATATATGATTTATGATACCGGCACTCGGTATTTACACTAGCACTCGGTATTTACACCGGTACTTGATATTTGAAACCTGTCCCACGGCACTTGATATTTAGACACCGGTACTCGATATATGTCATACTTGACACCTGATCTTGACACCCGGTATATGACATGCTTTCATGTGGTACAAGTACATTGACTTGACATTGTGACCCTTGACCGGACACTACCACCCCTGATACTTGTATTATATGACATATTCATGACTATCACTTTTACGGAGACTTGGCATGATTATTATATTATTACCAGATATTTGGTACTCCTGAACTCCTGTATACTTGAACCCCTGAAATAGGGAAGCTCCTGACATTACTCCTGATATTATATACCCCTGTTGATCCCCGTAATAGGATAATCATGGATATTGGACTTTTGTGAATACCCCGTGAACATTATTATTTGAGACTCTGTTATATTTAAACAACTTACACCGGGATGGGGGAAATTGATGGGTATCGATATAACTTCTGTGTTTATGGTGCCCATACATATGTTGTACAACTATTCCTGTTGGATTCGACCTGGTGGCCACCAGGAGTTTCCGAGGGGTGTACTGGCACCCCTACCCCCTTGCCTGCCTGCCGGGTGTGCTATAATCCCCTGAGTATATCCTGTGGGGAACGGTGACACTCTATTCCTGTTCGGGCGTATACTAAGACCTTCGGGCATATAGTAAGTCCTGGTGCCTAGCGGTACGTTCCGGCTCAGTACTGGATACTCCTGAACCGTTGTCCCGGGCATGCACGAGACCCATTCTAAACATGGTTCGTCGTTCCCCATCAATTTCCAATAACCAACCTCGCTCGGCTTGTATGCGGAAGTATATAGCACCGGTCATATACCGAAACATGCAAATTGAACGAGTCTTAATAATAACTTGATAATTTAAGTTCATGTATTTTATTGTCATTATTCATTACTTGCTTATTTGATTACATGATATTTGACCTGCTATATTTATTATTGCTTACTTGCCACTTGGCTTCTTTTTGCACTCGCTGGGTTGCCCACTAACAACCCTAGATTTATATGTTCAGATTTAGCAGGTTACACCGAGGTGGACCCTTCAGCTGAGGATCAGGCCTACTTCAACGAGCAGGCGGATCAGCCGTAGCTTCGTCCTGTCTTTCCCCGCTCGCGAGATTCTCTTTTTCAGCTTGTGAGTTATTATCTTTTGTACCCTGTACAGTCTACTTTTGTGCTATCTAGTGATGTAATATTGATGTAATATTATGTCACTATTTGTGATGACTAAGTACTTGTACTATTTTATATTGGGATGTATAACACCACGTATTTTCGCACTCTGATCCCTGTATTGTATTGTATTGATGCTTAGCGTACATACGTGATGGTACCATCGCCCTGCATATGTATGTCACAGTGACGTCCCCGTACCCGCCGGATCGGGACGCTACACAACACCTTTTTACTAAATAGACCCTTCAAGCACCTAATGAAAAGATTTTCATTTTATCACATAAATCAAAGCCTTATTTCATAGAGTGTAGTAATTATTTGAAAGAATCACAATTTAAATTCAGTATTATAACAACAATTTAAATTTACTAATTATGATTATTTATTACATTTTAATGAACAGATTTAGAGCCAACTCTCATGTAAGTTGAAGCAAATAAAATTTAAAATTGTTTGGAAGCAAATCAGATGGGGAACTAATGGCTAATACCAACATGAGAATCAAATCTAGTATTTACTTTTCATGATTTGTGTTTTAGATTGTTGGGGTTTTTCCATCCAAAATTAAAACAACCAAATAACTAAATAAAAAGAATATAAGGAAAAAAAATTTACCGGTCTTGAGAAGAAGCGTAGTCACTGCACTAAAAGATATATTGTCGACTTAGGGTCTGTTTGGTTGTCGTAACTGGCCTAATTCGTAGTCGTAATTGGTAAAGTCTTTTACAATTGTAAATGAGTTACATGTATGTAAATTATACGGTGTTTGGTTGGTAATATAAAATTGTAAAGTGGGAAAGTGTATTGTACTTTACGGTGTTTGGTTGTCGTAATGTATAAGTCGTAAGTGAAAAAGTTGACCACAAAATTAACTATTTGGTGATTTTAAAAGTTTTAATACTGCAAATAAATATTAAAAAAGTTAAATATTAAAATTTTTTAATATTAATAGAAAAAAATATTACAAATTTGTATGACCACAAAATTAACTGTAACTGGACTGTAAGTGAGTGGTAACTGGGTTGCAAGTGAGTGTTAGTTGAGTTACGTAAGTCTTTTACGAATTACGGTCCAAACAAACGCCGTAGTTGTAACTGGGTCGTAAGTCATTTACAAATTACGGAGTTTTACGCGAAACAAACGGCCCCTTAGTGCGGTCAGCCAAGATAGATGTGCTCTTTAGCTGTACTATCACTTTCTACCGTTACGTGCATGACCAAAAAAGAGACATGACCATGAACGGTAAGCTATGCCCATAATATAAATGAAAGAGAGAATTTTATTAAAAGAGAGACTTTTTCCTATTATTTTCTCATGTCTTCTTTCATTAATCTTATTTAATAAATAGTTAGTTTATAGCACACACAAACAATAATAACAACTAACCCATTATCTATCCATGCTGACACCTGAAAAGGAGTGATGATGATTAAAGATCAAATCACAGTAATATTATTGAAATTTAATCATTTAAAAGTTTACAAATAATAATTCATTAAAAATGTCAGTGATGTTTGGCTCATTGACAAAGAAGTGAGAGTAGATTGTGACAAATCTCAAATTCAAGTCCAACTACAGCAAAAGTTAAAAAAAAAAAAAAAAAAAAAAAAAAAAAAAAAAACGAAAGATTCATTAAAAACCAACAACTTCTATTATTAGCATTAGCCGGCAGTTTTTCCAAGAAACCACCGCGAACAAGTTACTCCTCCTGTCGAATGCTAATTTCTTTCTTTCAATTTCGTTTTTCTTTTTTCCTTTTCTTTTTAATTTTAAAACTCAGCTGTTAATATTTTCTGGCGGAGATCCTCGCGTCTTGTGCTCTGACCTCCGGCGAGGGATCGGTGGCGTCACCGCCCCCAGCAGTTCCCCCATTCTTCCTACCAACTCTTGGAACGTTGGCCGGCTCCCCGTATCGCTTCACCGCCCCCAGATCAACATCAGAAAAATACATACTCAAAACACAGGTAATAACTAATGACTTCCAAAAATTTAAACATATTATTTGATCGATTTTTATCAAAAATATTTAACCTTAAAAAAAAAATTAGATATACCTCTCCCAGCAATGGCGGATGACGGCGGAGACTCGAGGATCCATGCTCGCCGGTAAGTCTAACCGCCGGTCCATGAACCCCACCACGCCAATCACCTTCACAAAAAGAAGAAGCGGTAAACTTACCACCTCGTTCCGCCCCCAGATCCCGTATCTGGTAACAAACTGCAAGCAGCGATGTACTGACCTGGAAGGGGCTGAGGTGGCTCCAAGGGACGGACCCCGTCATAAGCTCCCACAAGACAACTCCGAAGCTGAACACGTCCGATCTGATGATTCCATTCCATTTCTAGTAAGTTTTAATTTTTTTTGATTTTACCCTGATTTACTGGTTAATTTTTACTTTTCTTTATTTAGAAAGTAAATAATCGTTGTTCATTTTCTAAACATGAAGAGGAAATTTTAGAGATATTAGATTCGATCTATACTTTTCGCTGGTGCATTCGCCTCGAAGCACCTCGGGCGCCATCCACTGCGGCTGCATACAGAATTCACAACGCAGTTCCAGAATTCACAAACAAATTAATAAATTATGAATGGTATTTTCACATCATAATGCTCATTGTTTGGCTCGCAATGAAAGAGATTGTGATGATGGACTTGCCATGCTCGTGTTAGCTTGTTCTCAAAAGAGATCAAATCAAACAGATAACATGAAGAAATAAATAACCAATTTGACAATTTGCAGGCTGGCTACAATATCAAAATATAAACTTGATTTGTTTCTCAATTTTCTCCTGTTGCAAATTGGAAGCTATGGTGTAGATACAATAAGTTAAATCTCAAAATTCAGCCTCTCAACATTAAACAGTTAGGTGAACATATTCATAGAATCTCAAATGAAATCTAGCTAGTAGCTTGTGTTCCTATAATTGTCAAAATCAACTTAGTTTATCGGGCCTGTTTTGCCTTCGAGGTTATGTTTTTTAAACTATAGTTTTTTGAGATAGTCTTGTAACTCCAAAAACTAGCCTGGTACCTGTTTGTCTATTATTTGTAGTTTATTAAACCACAATTAGATAACTCCAAAAGTTGGTCTTAACCGGGGTCTAGAAAATTCTAGTAAAGGTGGTTTTTTCTTTTACTCCAAAATCGTATAACTAGTGAAACTACAATTTAGAAAACTACATGTAAAGGTTCACAAACTGTAGTTTGCAAACCACTAACTGCAATGTATACTACATTCTAGAAATCTTGCAAGCCAAACACGTCCAAATGTTAGGATCCAAATGTTAGGAAAGTTGCATCATCATCATAAACCTTGTGAAAGACTCTTACCGTTCCCCTTCCAGATGCTGCTGTCATGACAGTTGAGATCTTTACACACGATAGGCCAAAGTCTCCAACCTGTATAATACGGAGGATTTTCTTATCTTTATATATATAGCTGAGTTTAACGGTGCAAATTCATGAATATAAATTTGACATTACCTTGACCGTCAAATTTTTGTCGACCAGTAAATTTGATGATTTTAGGTCCCTATGTATTATTGGTGGTTTTCTTCGATGCAAGTAGTTCATCCCTCTAGCCTGCAACAAGGTCATTTGCCTCAGAGCTAATATGGGAAGCTCATCTCTTGACTTCAAAGACAATAAATTTCAGAGTGAAAGTTGAGATATTTACTGCAAAAAACCCACCACATCAAGTGCCATCTTCAACCGGCGCTTCAGGTCCAATTTCTGATTGCTTTTGTGTAATGTTCTAAAAAGACTACCCCTGTTTGATGAACAATAAAATGTGAATGTTTCTGTCCTCTTTGAGGATTACCTTGTATAACCATACACTTTGTGCTTCTCATACTTTCTGATTGTGATAACCATATGTTACCTTGGTAAAAATTCCGTCACAATTGCAAGCCGTTCAGGTGAATATACTGCTCCCATGAACAACACCACATTTGGATGTCTCAGTCTCTTCATTATAGCTATCTGAAATAAATTCCCAAAGTAATGGAGTATCAAGATACAGCATATTTTTGGGATCGAGGCTTTTTCAAATTTTGTACCTCTTTCCTGTAATCCAATAGAAGCCGCTCTTGGTAGTCATTTTGTAGATACACTTTTATAGCAACATCCTGGTGGGGGAAAAGGGGAGGGGGGCTATCAATTTATTTACTCTGAGCAAAAGTGAGGTTCTATGTCAAAAGTATCATACCGATCCATTCCAAACTCCATGATACACAATAGCATAAAAACCTGAAATAGATAGAACAAGACAAATTATCAAGATTGATAGTATTTGGAGAACTACAGATGAGTTATTGAGAACTTGATAATAATTATATTTTCTGTATCCTATCAGTATTCACTATCAATAATATAAACTCATTTTTGCATTTCTCATCCTTTGTTCATATGGAGTAAATAGGATACTGACCATAAAAGATGGCTTTCTAGTGATCCTGTTAAAACTAGAAAGAAAAAGATAGATTTAAACAGGCAGGCTACAAAAAATCAATGTATCAGTATTTCGGTGGGAAAGAAAAAACAAATACGTGCATAGAGATCCTTCCCATTCTGAAATAATCCAATCATTCTCTTCAGATATATAAAATGTAAATAAATATATGTTAACATGCTCCAGTTTTACACTACACGTCACAACAACTAGAGAGCAATTACCTTGACCGATTTCCTCTCCTATATGAAGGTCTTCCCAACGAATGTCACATTCGATGTCCAAGTTCAGATCTTTTTTCTCAACTGCTGAAGAACATGTTTGGCTGCTACTATCTGTTCGTTCTGAATTTGCTGATGATGGATCATCTTCAACCTGCTTATCTAATCTTTGTTCTTTTTGTAATACAGCTTGTATCGGTGAGTCTTCTATTGAGTTTCCTGATCCATATTCAGCATCATTCTTTCCATTTTGTTCAGGACCTACAATAGGCAATGAATCTGTTCATTAGGAATTTGCAATTTCTCCCTAGAATTGATAACATTTTCACCCCCCCTTGCTTACGGATGCTATGATTCTTCTTTGTGCTAAGCACCTCAGTTTGCTCAGAAGAACTGCTTCCTTCACAATGTTGTATGCATTTGATAGAATTCTTTTCCAACTCATCTTTAACTGTTTGTTTTGATACACTAGGGACGTCTGAAACGCAACATTCTTCATTCGTCATGCTCTGCAACATATTTTCTTCTGCATATATAGGAACCTGCAAGGAGAGAAAAAAATAGAGAACAAAACAAAAAGAGGGTAACATAATCATCAGTTAAGGTAACAGCTAGCAAGTGCCAAACTTATAAACATATCATCAGTTAAGGAAGCAAGTATCCAAACTTGTACAAATGTCCATCCTGTATTAGTTGATGTAGAACTTGGGAGAGAGAATTTGTTTTCTCTTGTGATTGATGGTAAGATGGCTTACATATTGTCAATTGTAGAGATGGTTAGTGGTGAGCCTTTAAGTTGTTCAGAAGATGTTTCTCCTTTGATTCTTCTAAGTGATTAATTGTTATGAATGAAGAAATTGATCTCTATATAAGAACCAAATATGGAAGCTTGTGAAGCCACAAAGAAAGAAAAATAAGTTTTTAAATTAGTCTTTAAGAAGAAGGTGTCCAACAACAAAACATGCTAAATACAAAGCACAATTGGTTGCAAAGGGCTACAGTTAGACATAGTTCTCTTCTTTTATGAAACACAACTTTATTTGTATTTTGCTTAGTTTGGTTGATATGCGTGATTTAAAGATGGAGTTGTTTGGCTTGCATAGCCCTTTTGCTTAAAAAAAAAAGGTCGGAGTTGTTTGGTTGATATGCATGATTTTATTGGAGCAACTTGATGTCAAAACAACTTTTTTGCATACGGAGAGTTGGATAAATGGACTTATACGCGTCAGTCTTAAGGTTTTAAGATAGAGGGAAACAAGAACCATCTATACTTGTTAGAGGAATTTGTATGGCTTAGAAGCTTTCCCTTCAATAGTGGTATAGGAAATTTGATTCATTTATGGTACAATTGGCTATTATAGAAACTTACACAAAAAATGTTGTAACGAAATTGATATGCTGGATACCAATTTTTGCGTGCATAACTCGGATACCATACTTACTATGATACCAATAGTTAGGAGATACGGGGATCCCCACCGACGACCTCAAGCACACCATGAGATCGATTACCTCGAGCACACAAGATGAATGTTAAAAGATATAAGAAGAACACACAATTTAACTTGGTTTGACCCAAACTTGGCCTACGTCCACGGGGAGAAAACTTGAGAGAGCTTTATTAATAAACTTGATACAAAGAGATCTAATCTTCCTCTTGATGACACAAGAGTATTCACTTTCCCCTTGAATCTACGCCTAAATTTTAAGAGTATATCTTCTCTCTATGCACCTTCACCTTCCTTCTCTCTTTCTTAGCTTTTTAGGGCCTTGGCTTTACCTTGTTGTTCACCACAACTTTCTTCTGCTCCTCTGCTCTAATTTATAATGCTGGGTTATAACTTTTATTTATAAAATTTTATAATACAAATCCTATTTGGACTATAAGATGATCTTGGCCATTGGATGCTTGAAGAATCTTGATCAATTCTATTAGGAGTTAATCTCCTTGATCTAGAAGGATTCTAGATCTTTTAATCTTTAGAAATAAATCTTTATAAAATAGGAATTGAATCCTATTCAATTGAATCCTATTCAGACTCCTCCTGAAATAGAAACTCGCAATCACCTGAAAAGGAAACTGCTTCACCTTGATTTGCTTCTGCTTCAAGCCATCGTCTTCTCCAACTCAATTGGATTTCTTGAACCATCATCTCCTCTTGAAAAAATAAGGTAAAATCCTAGCAATTTCCACCTTGACTTGCTTTTCAGGCTTTAGTAAAACAACTTGAGATTTCGGATTAATATTTTGATTCTTTCCTTGGTTGTAACCGTGCCGTGAAGCCTTCAACTCTTGCCCCCTCTCCCCGGGGCCTTTGACGGATTTACCATCATGCCTTGGGCCATCTCGAACCTCGCCTGAATGCACCCTTTATGTAGTCATCCTGCAACTCTTAGACTCGTTACAGTTTTCTTTGAAGCTCCACCTCGAAGTGAGCTCCCTTCAAGCTTTTCATTGAAACTCCCTGACTTAATTTTTTTTCCTTGGCTTGCATTGCATCACCGCCGTCACCAGCCAATTCCGCTTTGTGACGTCTTCCCGACCATGGGGCCTTTCGGTCTTGAGGCAATCCACCTCTGATTTTGCCATGGTCTTGCCAACTTTACACGAACATTGTCAAGAACTTGTCGTGCCATGGTCTTCCACCGATCACTTGGTGATGGTCCACCTTCCATCGATGTTTTAACCTTGAAACTTATCGTCTTCACAAAACTGTCATAGTCTTATTAGGCCTTCCCGTCACACACTGCCATGGTCTTTCTTCCATCAATTAGGGTTGCCATCTATCACTGTATTGATGTTTGCCAGATTTATTGCCCTGTTATTGATGATCCTCAAATCTGATAGATCTACTAATGCCTGCAATAATCTCACTGTGTCACGACTAGTCCGTCGTAATTTTGACTGTGATCTTTATCGATTCTTTTAACCGATCTGTACAGAACCTGCATCAGACATTGGAATCTCCTCAATCTGCACCCACCATTGCATCCAGAACGTTGAAAAAAACATAAGGTTCGACACCTTGATCGTCTGAATCTGATTACGATTGCTCGATCTACCTTCTGATCAATCTCGTCCATCGATTGTCTTCATCACCCTCCGTTGTTTTTTCCCCTTTGACTAGCTGCTGTAGTGACCCTCCATGGGATGCCTTGTGTGATGCCTCTGTGAGCCCGTCGAGCCTGTCTTGTCGTCCGTCATTGGCGATAATCTGATCATCACCTCTGCGTAGACCGTTGTAACGCCCCGCCCTACCGGGTACGGAAACGCTACTGTAACGTATATACATCGAGTATAATACTCGTACATATACACGTTAAGTATCAACACAGTACACAAGTCAGAAATAAGGAAGCATGGTAATAATATACATTCCAATATTTACAATACAAGTACATTCCTTCATAATCCAAAAGTTTGAACATAGTTTGATACAAAAGATAGATGCACAATGGAACAAGAACTAGTAAAGGCTCACAAGCTGGATCTGGATCTAGTGGCACTCGCAAAATGGGGTCTGCTAGATAATGATACTTTTTATTGAAGAGCCGCCTGTTCCTCAAAATAAGCCCGATCAACTAAAGAAGGATCTTCCTCACTCTAAACCTCGGGATCTGGACATACAGGCCCAGGGTTGTTAGAATGCAACCCTACGAGTACATAATAAATACCAAATTGCGTGCAAAAATGAGACAAGTACATATTTATGAAAAATGAAATATGTTGTGCAATTAACATACATTCAGTGTAAATGAACAAGATCATGTACAAGTAAAATATAAGGGATATCATATAGGTTCATATTCGTGATGTCTTATGTATTTATGACTGAGGTAGAGTCAGTAATGTTGATATAATCTGTATTGGAGTCAAGTCAGTTGGATTACTATTATTATTATTAATTTTAAACTCGTCCCACTCGGATGTTTAGGTACATGCTCCAGCATCCCAATTCACATACATCCACTTCAGAGTAAGGCGAGGTTGGTTATTGGAAACTGATGAGATAGTCAACGAACCATGTTTATAGTGGGCCCCGTGCATATCCGGGATAACATCCTCAGGAGTATCTGGGTCTGGCCCCCAAAATCGGCCGCTAAGCCGAAGGGTCTTATTTGTATGCCCTTAAAACAGGAATGGAATCAGGATAGGGGTGTCAGTTTACCCCACCCGGTCCTCTGTGGCCTCAGGTGGATTCGGTACAAGAGTTGCGCAAACCGCTATAAACACGTACACATATTGAAAGCCATCAGCTTCCCCCGCCCTAATGTAAGTTGCATCTTTATTATTATTATTCCGGATTATTTTCAGTCAGGCTTCACGATACTGATTTACGGGAGAAACAGTAACAGGGGAGATGTGGGATTCAAGAGGTGGCCCCCTAGCACAAAAACGTGTAATGTGGCACTTTGTTTCACGTGGTGCTTAGTTCCACACATCATATCAATAATAAGAGTATCATGAGTATGTCCTTGTCTAGGTAATCAGGAGTTCAGTAATATCCCCGTAAAGCGACAATCATGATTCAAATATTATATTCAGTCAGGAGTTACGGTACCAAGTTTGGAATCAGTATAGTGTAATATATCAGGAGTTATGATACCATTTAATAATCAGTATATGTTCTGTAGTCAATATCTATATGTTAGGTCTAATGTCAATATTAGTAGTCAGTATCATTAACATTAGTCAGTGTCAGTAACAGATATTATGTCAGGTAACCCATGTCAAATATCAGTAGCAATATCAATATCAGTATTGGTAATATTGGTATCAGTATCCAAATAATAGTATTAAAGCAGCACTACAACTATGCACATAGAAGCGGAGCAAGGCAGTGCTGGGGCACAATCAGCGAACAATGTTTAATCACTAATGCGCTAGGCAGAGCTACATGAATGACTCGGCTTAGACTGCAAGTCTGAAATCCGACAGAGTTTTACCTTAACGAGTTTAGTGAATAAAACACTGAGCGCTTGGTCCTGCTTACCAGGCGATAGTGATATAAACAGAATTAATCCGTTAAAACAGAACTAAGCCGTTAAAAACTTCAAAGGGGTTAGTTAAGCCCGGAAGCTCTGCCAAAGGCAGTATATGTTCCTGCAGAAGATGTTAGCACCACACACATGCAATAAATAATATAATAAACACAAACACAATCACAAGCTCCATATTGTGCTCCTGAGCTGGGTACCTTCTGACTCCAGTCACCACGAAACTCGAAAATAATGGGTGGCCTGCAAAGCGGTCTCTCGGATGATATTCCAGAACGGATAGACCATCCGAGGCATAGAACCCCCCTATCCAGCTACCACAAAGCCATAATGGTAGTGGGCTGTGGCGCTGACCTGTTGCCGTTGGATAACCGGGAGGGGTCTCTCAGGACTATGATCCCAGAAGGAAAGTTCATCCCGAGGGTCTTTATCTGCAATCTGTACCACTGTTAGTCCCAAATGCCAAAAATACAGATAATTATGGAAAATACATTTTAATTCCATAAAATTTCAGAAAATACACAGAAAATTACTAGATACTCAAAAAATACATATAATATGTAAAAAATTTCTAAATACATAGAAAAATCTTAAAATACACAGATAATTTCTAAATACACGGAATAATTCTAAAAATATACAGAAAATTTCTAAAATGTAGGAAATTCATAAAAATGCCCAGATAATTTCTAAAAATTTCAGAAAATTTCTAGAAATGCCCAGGACATGAAATATGCATGCACATGTACAAGCATACGTGTACAAGTGTATATATGTGTATATGCAACAAGGGAAGAGTACTCGCCTATATCGGAAAAATACCCGAAAACAGGTGCACGTGTGCATGTGTGTGTGCACGTGTATGCAAGTGTGTGTATGTGTAAGGGCCTTGGTCAGGCTAAGAGCTGTAGGAAGGTAGGGAGATATATGGAGTGAGTTTTAGAGAGAGAAAGACAGGGAAAACCTATTTTTTTAGAGAGAAAACAAGGGT
The DNA here is from genome assembly GCA_038442645.1 of Agave tequilana. Taxonomy (NCBI): domain Eukaryota; kingdom Viridiplantae; phylum Streptophyta; class Magnoliopsida; order Asparagales; family Asparagaceae; genus Agave; species Agave tequilana. Next base: position 45,928 of record JAVJIF010017716.1, on the reverse strand, counting down.
TTGATATTTCAAGAGAGAGAAAGGGAGTATGGGTGTTTGGTGGGTTGCGGGGATAGAGGAGAGAGAGGAGTAGCCTCCTATAGTTGGCGGCCTGCACAAGTTAAGAGAGAGTGAGAAAATGAAGAGAGAAAATAAAAAAGAGTGAGAAATTAGTGTTGCAAATATTTTTAAATTGAAGAAAAATCTGAAAAAATCATGGAATGTAGAGGGAAGTGAGGGGGATCCATTGGGGGTAACCGGTCATGAAGATATGAAGGAGAGAGAAAAGTTAGAGAGAAGTTAGATAGAAGAGAGAGAGAGTGTTTTTAGAGGTTTTTAGTGGGATAAAACTTATAAGAAAAACATAAGAAGTGTGTTTAGTGCTAAAGAACATACTAGGATGAATAGGAAGTAACCATGAACCTGTAGAATTATTGTAGGAATTTTAGAGTGGGAAAATGGGTATTTTTAGAGAGAGAAAGTGGGTTTTTTGGCTATTTTTAGAGAGGGAATGACTTGGGAAAATTTTGGCTAGTTAGGGAAGATGGAGAGGCTATAGTGGTGTTGGAGTGTTGTAGAAGGTGATAGTAGGTCTTTTTGATTTTTGAAAGTTTTTTGATTAATTTCTAGAGAGAGGTGGGCGAAGGTTTAGGGTTGGCCGCCATGGTAGGGGAGAGGTGGGAGAAGATAAGGGAAGGAGAAGGAAGCTTGTGGGAGAAGCTAAGACATGGCTTCTTGGAGAAGCCATGGATGCTTCTAGAATAATGGAGAAAAGAAAAAGAAAAGAAAAGGAAAAGGAAAAGAAATGAAAATATAAATGTATAATTATTAGGGGGTTATATGTAATTGTCCCTTAAGAAAATAATAAAAAATAAAAATGAAGAAAATTGGAAAAGAAATGAATTTAGAGAAGAAAGAAAAGGGAAACTAGGAGGAGAGAGAAAATATTTAATTAAATAATTATTTAAAAAATTTTGAAATTTCTAGGGTAGAATATAGTGCTAGTGTACAGTCTCGCGTAATAATTTCAAGTCAAATGGAGGTGAAAATATACATAAAATGATACGTACATGATCAAAACGTCGAAAATCATAAAAAAATACGTAGACAGATTTTAGGGTATTACAACCGTGTTCAGATCTGAGCATCATTGAGCCTTGACGACTCCACCTTGATCAATATACTTTAAAAGTCATCGATCTTTACTTTAGAACAAATCTGAACTTTCTTGTTGTCTTCTTCATCTTAATGCCTCCGCCGAACTCCATCGACTCAACATCTTCTACTTCATCTAGAGCACTCTAGTATTAAACGAGCACCATCATCTCTGATACCAATTATTATAACAGAATTGATATGCTGGATACCAATTATTGCGTGCATAACCCGGGAACTTACTATGATACCAATAGTTGGGAGATACGGAGATCCCCACCGACGACCTCAAGCACGCCATGAGATAGTTTACCTCGAGCACAAAAAATGAATATTAAAAGATACAAGAAGAAGACACACAATTTAACGTGGTTCGACCTAAACTTGGCCTACGTCCACGGGGAGAGAACTTAAGAGAGATTTATTAATAAACTCGATACAAAGAGATCTAACCTTCCTCTTGATGACATAAAAGTATTCACCTTCCCCTGGAATCTACTCCTAGATTACAAGAGTATACCTTCTCTCTATGCACCTTCACCTTGCTCCTATCTTTCTTGATTTTTAGGGCCTTTTTTGGCTTTTTAGAGCCTTCTATTGTTGTTCACCACAACTTTCTTCTGCTCCAATTTACAATGCTGGGTTATAACCTTTATTTATAAGACAGTACAAATCGTATTTGAATTATGAGATGATTTGGATCATTGGATGTTTAAAGAATCTTGATCAATCCTATTAGAAGTTAATCTCCTTGATTTAGAAGGATTCTAGACCTTTTAATTTTTAGAAACAAATCTTTATTGAATAGGAATTGAATCCTATTCATACTCTTAAAAAAGAAACACACAATCGTCTGAAAAGAAAACTGTTTCACCTTGATTTGCTTATTCTGCTTCAAGCCATCGTCTTCTCTAACACAATTGGATTTTCTTGGACCATTATCTCCTCTTGAAAAAATAAGACAAAATCCTAACATGTCTGTACATAAAAAAGTGTATTATATGATTAATCCATATATTTGTTACTTTGTGTTGATGATATTAGCAATAAAAGTTATGGTTTATATTAATTAGTGGAGGGCACAGTTGAAAGCTGAATTTGGTATGAAAAATTTGGGAGCAACTAAGAAGACTCTTGATCCAGAGCCCGAAAAGAAGGAATATAGTAATTTTCTCAAAAGGAAATTGTTGAGAAAGTTTTGGCAATGCCTAGTGTGAAGAAAGATGCTGAAATGTGAGTACTGCTCGTTTAAGATTTTCAGCTGCATTATCAACTTAGACAGACAACAAGACAAAGTATGCAACACATATTGTTGGAAATTTTTTTGTTAGGATTTAGAAGAGAATTAAAAAGAGCAAGTATATATATATATATATATATATATATATATATATATATATATATATATATATATATATATAATTTATAAATATCTATATTGTTAGGCAAGCCATACAAATGCACTATCTTTAAGATAGTGGCCTTTGCACCATAAACCGTGGAAATTGAGAATCAAGCACTTAGTACTTAGAATCAGTGGAAATCCTGTCCCTATGATACAATGCCTAACTCTTAAAATTTAATTTGCTGGGCTCAATGGAATGCCTAAATCAAATGGACTCGGTGGAAGAATTTGCTTAGTTTGGTTAACAAGGAAAAAGTTCTTGTCTTACAATGCCTTAATCAGGGGAATTAGATGGACTCAGTGCAAATCCCGTCCGTATGATACAATGCCTAACTCTTAAAATTGAGAATCAAGTACTTGGTATTCAGAAAAGTCAACTCTTAAATTTGAGAGGAGATGAAGAAAATTGATTCAACAACTATGGCATCTCCTATTTATAAAGTTGAAAAGAGATCACCCTCTTCACCAAAAGTGACTGTTAAAACTGAACCAAATTTCAGTTTCTAACAGTTTTCTGGCCTTTTGTGTCTTTTGTTTTCTTTTTATCCAAATAATTCAACAAGCCGTTGGCTTGTTTTTCAAATGAAGAAAAAAACTGTTAGTAGGTCATTGGCAGGGCCTACCGACGCCTCTTTCTTCATGTAATCATTATTCATGCCTGCGGCAGAGTCTCTTTTCTTCTATATATATATATATATATATATATATATATATATATATATATATATATATATATATAGAGAGAGAGAGAGAGAGAGAGAGAGAGAGAGACTTGTGTCCTTTCAAAAGGATTTGAGCCCGAATCCTTTCCACTCAAATACTAACATCCGACATTCGAATACATTTGATTTTTGGTTTATAGATACTTGAAATAATATAGATCAACTTCAACGGAGTGAATCTTGTATTCGAATGTCAGAGGGTTGTAATTGAGTTGGAAGGATTCGAGCTCAAATTCTTTTGGAAGGACACAAGTCTCTCTCTCTCTCTCTCTCTCTATATATATATATATATATATATATATATATATATATATATATATATAGTGAAAAATGTACCTCAGCCGCCAGCTGAGAGAGACTCTCTCAGCTGTCACTATAATATGGTCGCAAACCCACTGCAACTTAGTCGCAGCCCACTGTAACATGATCGCAGTCCTAAAAAATCATATAATTTTAGTGTAATTAGGACTGCGACCCTGGTAGCAGCCCTCAGGAAAAAACTGTGACCTTGGTCGCAGTCTTCAGCAAAAGACTGCGACCTTGGTCGCAGTCCTTAGAAAAGACTACGACCATGGCAACAGTCCTCATAAAACCACTGCGACATTGTCACATTCCTCATATAAAACTGCGACCTTGGTACCAGTAGTCAAAATAGTGGTTAAAATTCAGCCACTTTGCGCCAGCTGACAGAGTCTCTCTCAGCTGGCGGCTGAGGTACAGATTCCTCATATATATATATATATATGTGGTAAAGTTACAATACACATAGGTGTAAGTAGGTTAAGTTACACACACCTCTTTCCACCACAAAAGAATTTGCTTAGTGAGATACAAACAAAAATTAATGTGAGTGGTCCCCACAAGGTGTTTAAAAATATTTTTTGTATGATGAAAAGAGGTGTGTGTAACTTAACTTAATTACATATATGTGTATTGTAACTCTACCCATACACACACACACACACACACTCTCTTTTAGATAAATATACTAATTATTATTATTGGGAAATATACATTTCCCTGCTTATTTTCTACTATTAATATACCTAAAATATAAAAAGTAAAAGTAACATAAAGAAGAAACAAAAAATAAAATTTTGAATACTATATAGTGTATACATGTAGGTGAACTTTGCACAGTATGACTCAATTATATTGAACATATGAGAATATTATTCTCACATAGAAAGACATAATTTGTTGTTTTAAAGAATTGAGTATTCATATATAGTGTGAATATTAATTCATTTACATGTCCCTTGCTCCAAAGCAATTGTCAGCATTATTTACGCTAATGTACGTACCCATATTTATATCTCTAATGTAGTTGTGACTATATGCCTTGTCACTGGCAGGTAGTTAAAACAATTCTCTCATCTTTGAAGGGTACTTCTAATGTTTGCTCAGAATTTGGGAGGAGCAAATAGTATTGTTGGATATTGCAGTGGGTAATTCCGGAGGAGTTATTCACGCGCCAAATTTTATAGATTGATGGGTGAATTTTAGAGATCAAACCAACGCCAACACATAGATTTACGTGAAAACCCGAAAGGAAAAAAATCATGGTGAACAAGAGAAAGGGCTCCATATAATTCAGAGAAAATTACAATGGTGATTGCTTGATCTCTCACACGCTAGGGTTTCTGGGATTAATTGATTGTCTCCCTCTCGTTAGAGGGGCCTACTATTTATACAGGTGGATGTCTGTTGGATAAGGTTACAGAGTCCAGAGTTCTGTTCTATCTGAATATCTTAACTGTTTTATCTTGAAAGTGATTGGATTAAAACATCCTTATTTGAATTGGTAGAGCTCGTATTTATCTTTATCTAGTGGGATCCGTTCAGCAACCAATGTGGTTGATTTGCTTTCGAGCTGTAACCGCTTGATTCAAATGAAGATTTGGCTTGAAAATAGGGGTACTTGTAACCGACTTTATCTCTATCATTTGGCTGCTTGAACTGCTCGGAGTTTAGATAAGATTAGGATCCTTTTTCAGAGATTCTGAAAATGGCCACGTATCGTGATCTCGAGGTCGGTTACTGACCACTATAGATATGTTAAGTTAGACTTTGCTGGAGAGCTTGACAAAAGTTCACTCTTTTGTTATGTTGGTTATGTCTTTTCTTTTGGTGCTTGTGCCATCAGTTGGAAGCTTACTTTATAGGCTACAGTTGTAATTATCTATCATACACGGTTCAAAGACTTGGCCGAATCGGAAACGACTCGGCCGAGTCGTATCCGTCTCAGCCTGCTCCGAGACGAGTCCGAGTCACAAGTCGGTCGACTCAACTCAGAGGAGACCGGCTCGGCCGAGAATCAGAGTTGACTCGGTCGACTCGGCCGATTCACGACCGAATCGGTCTTGACTCGGTCGACTCGGCCGATTCACGGGTAGACCGAGTCGATTCCGATTCTCGGTCGAGTCTGCTCGAAACGTATATTCACCAGTGACGAATGGGTATAAAGAAAAAAAGGAAAAGAAAAAAGAAACTTACCTCTCTTTCGCTCAGATCTGGAGATCGTCGCCGCTGCCCGATCGTCGCCGCTCAGATCTGGACTCCATTGCCGCCCGATCGCCGCCGGCCGCTCCTCCCTAGACCCAGGTGATGTTCCTCCCTCTCTCTGTCTCTTTCCCTCTCCCTCCTCTGTTTCTCTCTCCCCCCTCCCTCTCTCCCCCGCTCTCTCTCCCCCCTCTCCATCTCCGCCTCTCTTTCTGTCTCTTTCCCTCCCCCTCCCTCTGTTTCTCTCTCCCCCCTTTCTCTCTCCCCCTTTTCTCTCTCACCATCTCTCTTTCTCTCCCTTACCATCTCCTGTCTCTCTCTGTCTCTTTTCCCTCCCCTCTCCCTCTCTCCCTGTTTTCGATCTCTCCCCCTCCCCCTCCCCCTTCTGAGGTATAAGAGAAGCAGATGATGATGGTGGTGGTGAAGATGTGAGAGTTTTATCCAGTTCTAGTAGTGATGATAGTGAAGATGGTGATGATAATGATGAAAGTGATGGCGGCGGCGGCGATGACAATAATGAGGGCGACAATAGTGCTGATGAAAGAACTTATAATCTTGAAGGTCATATGCAAATGTTGAGTTTAACATCAGGCCAACATTATGGTGTGACATATGTTCATGATTACAGACCACAACTTGAGAGATTTACGAGAACTAGTATCGTTTTATCTACTTACCGCAGAGATGATTATGATGATGATTGCAATTCAATGTGAAAATAACTACATTAGCATGTATTTATGAATGTAGTTTGTGCAATTTACTATATTATGCATGTATTTTGATATGCTTCTACTGACGATGCGTGTATTTATGTTTTCGCTTTATATCTAGTGTGCTAGGTGATATGTTTTGAACATGTGAGATATGAATATTGATGTCTACATTTTTTTAACATTTGTTGTGTTTTTCAGAATTTTTTGAGCTTTCTATGTAGCGTTTTGCGCGTATTGCCCGAGACCGATCCGAGTCGCTAAGACCGATCCGTCTCAGTGCCCGCCGAGTCGGCGGCCGAGACCGCGACTGTGAACCATGCTATCATAGAAGCTGAGCGTTGGCTGTGACTGCGGCTGTTAAAGAAGCTAAATGGTTGATAGGTTTACCTTGCAACCTCATTTTAGACCAAGAGGTGACTATTCTCTATTTTAATAGACAAGAGTGCTATTCACTTGATAAAAAACAAGAAGTATCATAAGAGGAAAATGCACATTGATGTCAGATGCTTCTTTTAGTAGAAGACAATTGATAAGACTGATATTGTTCTGTCGAGAAGATTTGTATTGTTAACAATCTAGTCAATATGTTAACAAAATCTCTCCTAGTTGCCAAGTTCAAACAGTGTGTGCCGCACTTGATGCCCTATGGGGCTCATGTCGAAATGGTGGTTGTGAGGTGTTTCGAGAAGGAATCGGAGACGGAGACAGGATGGAGATTTATTATGTGTATCTTCAATCTAGTGACCTAGATATGACCTGACCTCATCAATGAGGCATGGCCAATTTTTTGAGGAGGAAACTTTATAGAGGTTTATGGTATATGCTTCAGGTTTGCTGGAGGTGCGGGGGCAGAGCACCTGCGGGTTCACATATCCTGTTTTTTAATTTCCCTTTAGGGTCTGTGTGGCCAACCATGTAAATCTATGTGTCTTCCTTCTTCTCCCTCTCAATTTCTCTAATTTTTGGTTAATCTGTGATTTTTGGAGTTCCGCTACCATAGACTGTATAGAATTCTTTCAATGGTTTAAGGTTTGTTTCATTAGTCATATCATTACTCAATAGCCTTGATGCTGAACATTGTGATAACCTTTCTATTTATGGTTCCATAGGGAATTTAAAAACTTAATTTAAAAACTTCTGATTATCTAATCAAGATACTTGATATTGTATTTTTAACTATCCTCTTTTCAAATAATGAGCTGATCACTAGAAATGTGTACTTGGACACATATTTTGTAATAGAAATCATTTGTGGTAGTCACACACAAATTTAACAGGATTTAGTAAAACTGTAAGAGATTAGTTGGTTGCCAATTTTTTCTGGTGGGATAAATTCTGCTTGCTGTGACAAAGAAAAGCTGAACATACTTTTTTTTTTCAATTTGAAAAGGCAAGAATACTAGATTTAAAGCTACTTTTCAGAGTATCACTGAAGAAGGCTAAAACACGTACTTTTGAATCATCAGAACTATTCTTTGTCACACGACTTTGATTTCCATCAGTACATGTGCAGGTATCTAGGGGCATTGGTGGAGGTGAAGCTGCTTCCTGCAGTAAAAGGTGAGAAGAGAATTGTGAATATTGGCAAATACTCATCTATATGTCACAATACTCTCTTTCAATGATAATATTCATATGTTCTTCTGTTTATCCTTTTACATGTTTCCATTAGTAAAGGGCAGGTTGTGATATGTGCGGGGTGCAATGGAACGGTTTACACATAGCTCTTGGAAAGCATGGGAGCCATCTAATTGAAAGGTCAATACTGTTCATGTTGAACTACATATTTCTGGATAAAATGTCGCCGATAAATTATCAAAATTTTAGTAAGAGAAGCTCTTACCTATGCATCAACTCCTTCTGGTAGATCTATGCTTTCTGTTACCGAAAGCAAGAGTGTTGATACCATTTAATCCATTTACTCAAATTTCCCTAAAAACTCGAATTTTAGTTTCCAAATGTTCTCAGATAAGTTACATATGCAAATCAAAATGAATGAGTGATTTTTAGTTCCTAAATGTGCTTATAAATACTTCCAAATGACCTCCCAGTTTATACTTCTTGACTTCGATGATATCATTTCTAAATCAACATTAATGTGAAAAATGAGATATTTTCATAATATATTAATATATTTGTGCATGACTGGTCTGAAATGCTGCATCAATCCTTAACATATACAGTGGGCACAAATCCACAGAAATGAAATGCACTCTTTTGGTTTAACTGCATGAGCTGCACACCGATATCTTTGCTTGATTAGTTTGAATGCCATTGTCTGATTCCTGGAAGTCTGGGGCACGTCCCCGAATATTCAGCTTGGAAAAGACTTTTGTAGCCTGCCATTATCAGAAAAGGCAGCAGAAATCACTTGCCGGACACAGAAGGAAAAAAAAAAAAAAGGAAAAAGAAAAAGAAAAACTCAGCAATAAATCTAACTGAGAAGCATGAATGGCTAATGTCTACTGCAAATAGTACTTATTTGTCAGAATAATGACATAAGCAATTACTCGTGGGAAACATTACATACAATTTTAGACTGCTGATTAAACTTTGATATAGTTTCCTCGTACTTATAGGCCTTTTCCTCTATGGCCTTCAACCCACTATGCAATCTGAAGATGGTCTTTGATGCCTGGAAGGATTCAAATGGTTTGTTGATGGACTGCTGAAAGATAAAGGTAATCTTTCTTTTCATTGCATCCTAAATAAAAAAGCTTGACAGCTTACTGATATCCTTGGATTTCCTGAGCGCATGGTTTCCGTCTCTAAAATACATCCACATGTTTCTTGGGAGTTTTCGCCCTCATCACTAACATATGAATGAATACGAGGTAAAAGTTTTGAAGCCTGTTCAGTTGAAAATATCATCTGAAGTGCTTGCAACTTTTAAGGTAGAAAATAAACAAGAAGAATCTGATTTAAAACTCATACCAGATTGGATACAGATGCTGCAATGCCTGGCTGTGGACACAATCTTCCAAACTTTAGCTTGCGCTCTCTTTGCTGGCCATGACCTTCATTCCAATACTCTTCTGATCTTTCTTTGTCCGTATCTTCAATTATAGCGATATCAGTTGAGACGGTAATGACACCGATAAGCTCATTATTCTCGTATAGTGGGCTCTTTGTTACCATTGCCATAAACTGCTGTCCTGACTTTTTTCTAAATGGAAATTGACCTGACCATGTTTGACCACTGTTCACCCTTTCCATGATCTTTTCAAAGACTGGATGATTTTCATCATCTATTAGCAGATTGGCAACCCTTTGGCCAGATGCTTCATAGTCCTTCCACCCATAGAGGTTTTCTGCTGATTGATTCCTGATAAATAACATTAATTTTAAATGCCCTAATGCATGTAATGCAACCTGTTCAATTGACCAGTTTCGCTACCTTTTCTGTAAAAGTACTCATGTCTTAATAGAATTTTGACAATATTTTGATACTAGAAAATGTAGAAAAAGTCAGCTAGATGTAGTTTGAAAAGCCCTATACTTAGCATGCTACACTGAAGTAGCAAGTTGGGGTCAGATGCATCAAACTTTCCCACATTAGAAAAACTAACAATTGGAAGGACAAACATTAAAAAAGAAAAAATAGATAACGGACAATTCCAACATTTCATTATTAGAAATTAATTCTTTCTTCAATGTACAAATCATTATCCATATCTCTAAGGACTTTCTTCCCTCATCCCCTTTTATATCTGCCTCCCAGGATATAGGATACTGATAGAGGAACATTGTATCTTTTTTGGAGAAAAGAAATCATTAGTTGATAAAATATTGTAACCAACTAATTATACTAACTATAAAAGGAAATTAAGAATCATTGTGAATAAATACTTCATATTAGCTTTATGATTCATGAATAATAAGAAACAATTAAATATGGTTTAACTTGTGCTCATGTACAAAGAAATAACGAGCAATAACTCAATAAATGCAAAACAACATGAATAAACTAGAGTGTGTTCAGAGTGTAAGATAGCCATTTCTTACAACAAAAATGCAAAAGTTTGCAGGACAAGCTCCACCATAAGAATTTAAACGGTTGCTTGCTCAATAGGATTGTGCTCAGGCTGTCAACATGAATATTTTGGTGCAGTCCGAGGAGTTCCAATAGCATTGGGTCTTGATTTTAGTAGTCTGTTTCTGGATTTATTATGAGGCTAAATTCCCCGAAGCTACTATGAACTATTAGAGTTTTGCTCAAAACTACCCTCAATTTTTTTGTTCTCGAAACTATTATCATGAGCTATCCCATTTATTTGCTTAAAACTTCCTTCCGTTAATTTTTCCATCTAAAATCATGTCACCTGCCTAGCACATGACGCTTCTATGACAAAAAATACCCTCCCTTGCATGAATAAATAACCATATATATATGAGTTTTAATTAAGAAAATTATTTAAACAATTACAAAAAAAAATTTAAAATACAAAAAATCATTTTGGAAAAGAAGAAGAAGTTTTTGTAAACAAACTTCTTATAGTCATTTTATTCGACATGTATTTTTTTGCAAAATAAAATAATTTTAAAAAATAAATTATTCTTAAAAGAAGGGCATTTAAGACATCTATTTGTGGCATTAACAACATTAGGAAGTTTTCAGCAAAAGACAAAGTTTGTGGTAGTTTTAAAAACAAAAAAGAACAAAAGACAAAGTTTGTGGTAGTTTTAAAAACAAAATGAAATGAGGGTAGTTTTAAGCAAAATCCTAATATTTCATGGTAGTTTTGAAGATTTGACCTTTATTATAATTCTATAAGTTTAGTGTCTTCGATTCATGAGCCATTTATAAATTTGACAGTTTCTTTTTGCAGTACCTCTTCAGTGAGTTTTCTGTGGAACATCTACCAACAAAACAAGTGATCCTTTCAAGATTCAAAGCCTTAACAACGGTCACTCATTGCTCAAATGTTGTAATTTTATGGTGTAATCACCTGCTTGGATAATTTTCAAATAAAATCTTGTCTTGTGATTTTATTTGTTGAATCCACCGTTCAAACGACTCACAACTTTGTACAACTTAGATTTGTCAATCTTGTGCTGCAGAAAAGGAAATTAGTTCGAGCATCATTTAATTTATCAGGTTTCCATTATTCCTCTTCTTTTTTTTTTTGTTGGGAGAAAAAATTTTTTCCATTGCCCTTTCACTGTTCAATTTATCAATTTTCCTTTATCCTTTGTTTCTAATGATCCACATGAGGTTGTTATCTTACATCTGAATATTGCAACGGTCTGAGGGTTGTTTGATTGTATATCAATATTTGCATGTTAACTTGTCGATTTGAGAAGAGACTCGAAATAAAACTTTTTGAATCAAAAGTGAATGAAACATATGATGGACTTTAATTTGTGCACAATCGTAAGAAATTTAAATTTTGCTACACTTGAAAAAACTTGGGAGGCTGAATTTGAGATCACCACCCGCCACCAAAACAAACACACACTAATAAAATAATAATAGCAATAATTTTGCCTAATGTTAGTTACATGACCATCAGGAAACTCTCTCGCTCAAATGAAATAAATTTGAGCGACGAGTTCCCATGATATGTCACGTGACTTAGCTACAATAGTTAACCTCGCGAGTTTTTATACACATTTAAGCGCTGAACAGGTAAGAATTTGGCAAAAGGAAATTTACATTTTGGACCCACAAGAACAAAGGATTTATGTGACAGTGGCCACTCGTGCTCATGTCCCATAACTTTGGGTCCAACTCCAGCCTAATTACTGTTCTCTGTATTTTCAAACTTTCTCCTCTTTGTTGTTTTCTCTTGCAGTTATTATCATCAATCAATTATTCACACAAACAAGAAGTAAGTTACAAACTAAAAATACGTACAGAGAAAGCAAACTGGACTCACAGGGCCTGTTTGTTTCGTTGCAAAACGTCGCAAGTCGTAAGTCGTAAAATGAGAATGGAAAAAATGAACTGTAGCAGAGAAAATATATTGTGTTTTAGGGTGTTTGGTTGATAAAGTGGAGTGTAAATGGAAAAGTATATTGCGTTTTACGGTGTTTGGTTGATAAAGTGAAAGTATAAATGATAAAGTATATTGTGTTTTACGGTGTTTGGTTGGTAATGTAAAAGTGTAAGTGGAAAAGTTGACCACAAAATTAACTGTAGCAGTAATTTAAATATTATAAATACTATTAAATTAAATCTACTATTACAAATTAAATTGTATTAATAAATTTGAGATAAAAAATTAATAATCTTAATATTTTATTTATAACAATAATATTAATAAAATATTAGTAAAATTAGTAAAATATTACTATAATATTAACTAAATAAGTAATTATAAAATTTTAAGAAAATCTAAAGAAACTGAATAAAATTTTAAGGATACTAATAAAACATAAATATTAAAAAAATCTTAAGAAAATTAATAAAATATAGTTATAATATTATAATATTATAAAATACTTAAGATTATTATAATATTAAACTTTATGATAATAATATCGTAATATTATAAAAATATAAAATTAACAAAGTAAAATATAATTATAAATTTAATAATGAAATATTATTATGATATTATTATAATGAATTATTACAATATTAACATAATAAAATATTAATATAATTTTAAAGTATATTATAATATTAATAAAGTAATTATTTATATTAAGAAATAAATAAATTAAATATATAATAATTTTATATTAAAACACATTATTGTTATATTAATAAAATATTAAATTTAAATAAAATACTAAGAAAATTGGTGTAAATATTAATAAATAATAAAGTATTAAATAACAATATTAATTTATATATTAAATTAAAATAATAAAATAGTAAATATTAAAACAATCTTAAAAATAATAAAAAACTAAAAAATACCAGTATAAAATAATTCGGTAAGAAATTAAACACTATTAAAAATATTAAATATATTAAATATTTAATAATATTAAATTATATATTGATTATCAAGTAACTGCTTTGACACTACGAATGTATTACAAGTAGAATTTACATGACCACAAAATTAACTGTAGCAGTTGCAAGTGGGAAAATTTGAGTGTAAAAGTGAGATTTATATGACCACAAATTTAACTGTAGCAACTGCAAGTGGGAAATGAGAGTTGTATTTTGCGAAATGTTTTGCAACGAAACAAACAGCTGAAAATGGAAAAGAGTTTTACGACTTGCGGTTTTGCGGCGTTTTGCGGGGAAACAAACAGGCCCACAGTACAAAATACATACCAGTAGATGATCTCGCCGGTGCGCGGTCGGCAGACATGAACGGCGTGGCCCATGTGGTCCAGTACGCTCCGGTACGGGCTCTGCGCGAAATACCCCGGTATAATCACCGCATCGTACTGCTCCTCCTGATTCTCTCTTCTCCTAGTGCTATCATTGTCGTCGTCGTCGTCGTCATCATCATTCTCCATGAAATTTTCTCCTGTCCCTTGTCCCGAAATCAATCTCAGCTGCTCCCTCAGCTTCTCTTGACTCGCCTCCAAGTCCCTGAATCTCTTCAGCAATCCCTCTTCCTCCTCTAAAATACCTCCCATTTTCTGCTCTCTTATCTCTCTGTACAGAACCAGCGTATAAACAGACTAGTATACTCTTTGGGGATCAGAGGTCTGGTGACTGGCCACCACCTGGGCATCGTGCCAGCCACTTGATTTTCTTAGTTTTATATCAAAATACAAAGCTCATATGCAAGTATGTTGCCATCTACTGACTTTGTCTGCCTTTGAGGGGTACTTATTATTGGATTTGTCCCAAAATGGCCAGAAAGATATTGTAAAATATAAATAAATTAGAGTGGCGTTGCGTGGGTTGGTTGGCTACTTTGGTTCGTATTTTATAGTATTGTTTTGTGGCTCAGTTTGTTGCTTCATTAGGGAATTGGTACTGGCGGAGGCGGTGACCACATCCGAGTTGTTAAAGGGGGAACCGATTGGGCCGGTTGCTGGCCTTATGGGCTTCTGCCACCTGTCACGAAGACCCCCTGAGAGCTTGACAAGTGGGTCCAAGCGCGCGAACAACGGAACGCAACGGCAGCGGTCGCTGGGAGGGCTTGTCTTTGTAGGGCCTATCATACTGCCCCTGTTTTTAGTGGATATTGCGAGAATGCCATCTCGTTTGAATATTGAATTGAGCTTGGGGAAGCGAGCGATGGCTACGTGTCCGTAGGAAAGGGGCAGACCGCTGTTTGGTCAGCCTCACAGGACTTTAATAGCGAATCAACGAGCTCCACCTTTGTTGGGCGAATATTTGGGGCGCTCGTGGAGTTAGACATTATTAAAATTTCGGCTTATTTTTTAAATATCTTATTTAATTTTCTGGAATTTCTCACAACACTCAAGAAATTACAAAAAAAACTCTCATAAACTATTCTCAAAAATCTCAGAAAATTTCTTGCCGGCAGCTGACCGTTTGAAAGGTGACACGTGTTTGTACGTGCATTTTTAAGACGACTTATTTGGCTCGTGTCTTGCACAGGTTTTAATATTTTAAATTGAATCCTAATTAAATCTTAATTAAATCTTAACTAAATTTTAGTAAATGTTAATTTAACTTTAACCCATGCCCTAATTTATGTAATTACTTTTGGAGAGTGTTAGACACTGTAACCCCCAATCATTGATGTGTGTATCACAGTATAAGTACTCGATACGACGTACAAAATTGATTTGACCTTCCTGATGTCAGATTGAGCCAATTTCAGTCTCAGATATTATTTTCAAATATTTTAGATTTTTCAGAATTTTCAGAATTTTTTCTAGATTATTTTGGAAAATCTTCGCAGTCGGTGTCGACCGATTCTGATAATCGGCTCTACGATTTTTAATTCATAAACGGGATTGAATTTCAAGAATCTGTTTTTAAATTATTCTTTAAATCATATTTTCTCCCTTCAGGCATTTTTGGAGATTTTTCTGAATTTATCAAAATTCGGCTAAACCGGTGTCGCCCAATATCAGCGATACATTCCAAGATTTTTAATTTACAAACCGGATAGAATTTCTAGAATTCGATACCACATACTTCTCAGCGTAATATTTTTTATTTTATATAATTTTTGGAGATTGTTCGGAACTAGTCAAACGTCGACCCAATTAAAATATTAATTAAATAAGCTTACTTTATTATTTCTTTCTTTCTTTTTCTCCTCAATCAATTTATTCCTTCTTACCCAAGCCTAGCCACCGCCATACTCCTCCACCGCCTCTTAAACCCATCCCACCGCCTCTCTCTTCTCTAAATAAAATCCCCCTCTTTCTCTGTCTCTGTTTCACTTCTCTCTTCCTCTTTCTCTCTCTTCCCTCTCTCTTCGTTGTCTCTCTCCCCTCTCTCCCTCCCTCTTTTCAAACTCTCATCTCTCTTTATCTTTTTTATTAAATCCTCCCTCTCTCTCTCTTTAACTATATCTCCTTTACTCTCTGTCTTTCCTCCTTTTCTCACTCTGTCTCTGGACCTGACCGACCACCTTAGGCCCCCAAATCTTCTCTCTCTTCTCCTTCCTCCTCTTCTTCTTCATCTTCCAGTTCTCCTTTCTCTCTCTTCTCCTCTCTCGCTGACCACTGCCGGCGGTCAGACCCGCCGCCGGTGGGTCTCCCTCAACGCTGACCAGCTCCGCTGGCCGGCCACAGCGCGCAACAACGAACGCCGCTGCCGCTGTGTTGTTCTATTGGGTTCGGGTGTAAACCCGAACTCAATAACCTCATTGGGTTGGGTTTTGGATATGAACCCAACCCGATAACAACCCAATAACCCATCACTTAAGTTATTGGTTTGGGTATCGGATCTGATCCCGATCCGTTAGCAACCCAGACCCATTCCAAAACTCATTAAAGGCAAAATTTCAGAAATCCCCTGTTAAATAAATCTATTTCATTAAAAACCTTTAAATAACATATTTTAGTGTTCGGGCGATATCTTGAGCATCCGGACTCCTAATTGGATGATTCTGCAATCGTTACGACCGTAGAAAGACGAGCTACATTCATGTGCCACCTAAGTGAGTGTTTTTTCTTTTATAAATTTTATTTTATCATGTTTAGTAAAGTAAATTGGTTGTAAATTGAGATTATCGGTAAAATTGAAATTATTGAATTATAAATCGTGTAAATAGTGAATAACAATAAGTAAAATATATGTAACTACTTTCTTAACATATTTAATACAAAAATATTTAATTGTGATTATTGATTTAATACAAGATACATGTGAAGTAGTCAGATATTGATAATAAGTGATTATTGGATTATTGATAAAGCCAATAGTTTAGTGATTATTGGATGATCATAAATTAATAACTATTAAAAAGGTTGCGAAGAGTTTGAAAAGATTAACTTGTAGATAATTTTCTTATTAATGAAATCCTACAACAACTAATATATTTAGACACATGTTCATATTACACATATCACTTAGACATACTCACTGTTACCGAGCCACCGATATACTTGGCATTGTACGAGCATGTGTCGTCATGATTGTGGACACCGTTATTACATGTATATGTATCATCATTATACTGACATTCTAGTACACGGAGCACTGTATTTCATGTAAACACATGTTATACCGGATACTGTCATTCTTTATACCATTATCACTGTTACACTGATGCTGTTACACTAGACATGATTAGTCCATGTTCCTGTACCATTAATACACAGATACGTAGTTACAATAGATATTGTTACTCTATACACAGTTATTTCATAACATTGTTGTTAACACTTTAAAAAAGACAAAATTCTTACTGGCCTGAACAATGTCTAAACTTGTTGACATTTACAAAAGACAAGTGACAGACAAGCTGACGACCAGTTCTGTACCCATCTCCAAGGGACAAAATAGCAACTTGGACTCTACTGATCCAGTGAAGCAGACAGTGAGCCCAGATTGTCTCTGAAGAGACCTAAGCAGGTCTAAGATGCTAGGTTAGCTTAACACTTAGCATCACATGAGCCCAAGGGGATTGCCTCGCCTGAGAGGCTAAGTTTGTCCAACATCGCCTTGAAGCCATTCAAAGCTCCATCAGTAAGCTAACTTATAGTTTCGCCTGAAGTACTCAGTTAACTCCGCAGAGAGTTAGCTTCGCTCGAAGCTACACGCAACCGCGCTGAAGGATGTTCGGTAGCTTCGCCACGGATGTTATCTAGCTCCGCTGAAGAGCTTTCTTCTGACTTCGCCAGATGCTTCTTCTGAGGGTCTTTGATGGTCAACTTTTGACCAATTAAATCTCCAGATGAGATCAAATCAATTCAAGATCAAGATCAAATCTGAGATCAAATTTGGCAGTTGTTTGCCATAATCTCTTGACTCTCCTAAAACAAGTAAGAAGATCAGGAGAGATCTTTCAATTATTTGGAAAGAATCAAAACAGATCAGGAGATCGACGCTACCTGCTACTTCTAGCTTCGCAGAAGCTGATTCTAGCATCGCAGCAAGGCTACTTTCCAGATTTAAACAGATTGATTCAATCTGTTTTCAGATTTTCAAGGGACGATTATACCCCTGCTTTCCCTATAAATAGCCCACCAGAGGCACACAACCAAAGAGACGAGGTGAAGAGGCTAAAAACAGAGAGAGAGACAGCTAAACAGAGATCGATTCTCTTGCTTCTAAGAATTCAGAGAACTACTTCTCTAATCAGGGTGCTGATACCCTAATACCTTCCTTCCTCTCAAGGAATTTTCGGAACCAGGCGAGAAGGAATTCCCAAGTGGAGGCAGTTTGAGAAGCAACAAGAGGGTTCTACCAACCTTCTGTTCTCCAATTCCCCGAACCAGGAGAGTAGGGAATCCTATTGATCGCATCGTCAAAGGGACAAAGTGGTCGCGCGCTGACAAGACTCCTATCGGCACACTTCTTCAGAATCTCAGAGGAGATCTACTTGTAATCTTTTGTGTTACTTGTAATTTAGCTCCTCGATACTTTTTTGTAAGTTTTTCCCTTTGCAAAATCAATGGAAAACATGATGGCGACTCCGCTGGGGAGTGGATTCTCCACTGTTGAGAATCAAGTGTCGCAATGCGACGAACAGACCTTCGGGTCTATCTCTGAATTCAAGGAAGCCGGCGCGGCCAGAGCCCCTCTGGCTAAACCTTCAAAGCAAGTCTCTGACGAGACAGATAAGGCTCCCTGCGAGCCTACCGCGGTCCTCTGGCGCAATAAGGAAGCAGGCCCACAATACAAGGGTCAGAATCTTCAGCCCGTCACCTTCGAGAACCTAGTCGTTCACTTTGACCAAGGAAAATTCGAAGAAGTTCTCTCTGGGGGTGGTCTAATGCTCCATGCACGGAAGCATAGAAAGGTCTCCATGACCAAGGTTTCGAAGCAGAAACCGAAAGCAGAATCCTGCCAATACCCCCCAGCCTCGCGTGTGGCTAGTCAGGTTCCCTGCGAACCTAAGTCTCCTCTTTCAAAGCTGATGTGGAGACCAAAGCAGAAGGCTCTGTATGAAGCCTTAGGCGTAGCTACATCACAAACTCGTCTCTCTCAAAAAGACAAGATGCCTGCCTGCTCCAACGAGACTGCTAGCCGCGAAGTCACAATGGCGACCATGCCTTCGCCTAATTCAGGAGCAGTAACTCCTTGCGCCAGCCTCGTTCTCATGAGCGAAGCTACTGTACCTCAGGGTACGCATGATGTTCATAGCCGCGAAGCTGGAACCAAAGCACCACAGTGTGCTTCGTTTCCCGGTTCTTCAAGTACTAAGCTCGCTCTTCGCAGCGAAGCTAAGGGATTGTCCCTAAGTGCTGATAGCGGTGCTTATGCAACTTCAGCGCCCAAGGGCATTTCTAAAGCTTTTAGCCGCGAATTTAGAGCCAAAGCACTATCTAAGGCTAATCACCTTCGCAAAAACATAGCGGATAAAGCACCACAGCGTGCTTCGCTCCCCAGTTCATCAAGCGCTAAGCTCGCGCTTTGTAGCGGAGCTAAGGGATCGTCCCTAAGTGTTGACAGCGGTGCTTACGCAGCTTCAACACCCAAGGACATTCCCAAGGTTCTTAGCCGCGAAGCTAGAGCTGAAGCACTATTTAGTGCTAATCCCCTCTGCGGTGATAAAAAGAGCAGGACATCGTCCTATGCGCAATCCAACAGAGCCTCTGCGCTGGATCGTTTAGACCCTACTGGGTCTGACTTGCGAGAATTCTTGACAAGCAAACAGAAGTCAGAATCTTTCCAAACTTCTCCCTCCCGTTGTCAACAAGTGGGATGTCAGTTGGTGACAGTCCACTCAGTCCATTGCCGGCTAGGACCAATCCCCGCCACTCCTCCAGGTCGACGATCAGTTTTTGATCGACTGTCGGTGCAAGCTCCGGTGAAACATCGCAAAAGAAGCGTATCGCGAGATCTACCCTCTGCATCCGTTAACATGATCGGAAGAGGATGAGAGCTGCGCAGGGGCAGACAAGCGTCCCACGACACTCCCTACAGTTCCCCAGATCCCGATTATAGCCCAGGCTTGGGCGAAGTCTTGGTACATGAAGAAGGTGTCTTCTGGAACACCAGATCTAGGGTTGCAATACCCTACAGTTATGAACAACCATCTTCCTCTACTGCAGTAACCTCACCAGAACCAAGGAGAGGATTAGTCCAATGGTCTGATGAAGAGGACGAAGACAGTGGGTATGCCTCTTCGGCGACAGTCAGCTCAGTGCGAACGGACAGAGTATCAGTGAATATGGCTGATAACGGTAACGATGACCTTCGTCGAAGGTTGAAAGATCAAGAACAAACTTTCAAGACCCAACAAGAAGCTTTGGACAACATCCAACAGATGCTCGCTCAACTCCGGAATAACCGGAATAATAATGACACCGGGAGTAACCATGATGAGGAAGAACATCTTAGCAATGAACAGCCAAGGACGGAGAAGTTGAAGGAGGGTTCTTCTTTGGACGCTGAAGTCCTTAAAGGCATCCAAGCTCAAATCGCATCCCTAACTCAGAGGGATGAATTAAAGAAAGTAGGGGCAGTCCGTCCTTACCCGCTGGAGTGGGATTCAGTACCATACCCACCAAAGTTCAAACCACCAACGTTACATACGTACGATGGTAAGAGTTCGCCAAACCAGCACATCTATTATTTTCGGTCTCAGACTGGTAATGTTATAGACAATGATGCTATCATGGCTAGGCTGTTCATTGGCACCTTAAAGGAGGTAGCATTTGACTGGTTCCGAAGTCTCCCTCCGAGCTCCGTCAATTCCTAGATCGACCTGGAAACTCGATTCCTTTCTCGTTTCTATGAGGACGATACTGAGGTAACCATGGATAAACTCCTCTCCACCGTACAGAAGAAGGGTGAATCTGTCCGTGACTACATTGAGCGGTTCAGAAACTTGTCTTTGATGTGCCCAGCAGGGATGCCATTACCCATGCTCTTACAGACATGCAGGCACAACTTCTTAGACTAAGTAGAGGTTCGCATGGGGGCTGTCAAAGCCCATACGTGGAAAGAATTGGTCGAGCAAGCTGAGATAGCCGAAAAGTCGGCTAAAAAGTTCGAACCATCCACCCCTAAAGGCAAATGGGGTATGAATAATAAAGGACGTGGCGACATGGCACAGTCTTCTCAAGCCAAAGGGAAAGAGACTATGTCCGTTGAATTATTAAGGGATGTTCAGTCGAAGGCCAAGAAGAGCGGCTTCAATAATCAGGAGTCTAAGTTCCCTTTGAAACAATACTCCTTCAAAGATGATCAGGTGGTCACAATATTCCATTTACTCCACAAAGGGAATAAATTGAAGCTGCCAGATGCTCGACGTCCCAATGAAATAGGACGCACGAACGATCCCAAATACTGTCTCTTCCACGGGATGATTCACCATCCTACCGACAAGTGCTTTGTCCTCAAGGACAGAATTCAAGCTTTGATCGACGCCGGAGTCTTGACATTGAAGTCAGAACAAAAAAAAGTCACTGCAAATATGGTGACCCTCGAGTTCGGCAAAACCCCAAAGGTCACAGTTCCTGACGGGACTTATCCAATCCCTGCACCACGGCTAGAAGTCAAGCATCTTTCAGCTAAAACTCAAGATAATAGTGGTCTTGTTCCCTTGACATTGGAGACAGGGGAAATCATGTGGATACACCCAGACCTTGTCCAAGACGAACAATGGGATTCAAAGAAGTCCAAGTCGAAGGGCAAATCTTGCAATGTCATCTCCATCCTGCCAGACGATGACAATTTTACATCAGCTTCTCTAAGTGATTCTGAAGGAGAAAAGCACGCTTGCGCAACGCAGGCTGATGTACCTCAGCCGACGGGTACTCGACCCGAAAAATCATACTTAAAATAGTATGAGAAAGCTACTGACGAGACACAACAGCAAACGACGTCAGTACAAGTACCAGCATCCGCTTCGGGTCCAACCAAGGGAAAGGAGAAGCCAAAGGAAGTCCGATTCGACCATGTCCTGAAGAAGCCTTCAGGCTCAGGGCTTGACACGCCCTTTCGTTTTGATATATTGGCCCAGCTGGCTAATATCTCGGCTCGTGTTACCATACATGAGCTCCTTCGTCTCTCAAAAGAGACAAGAGAAGCACTCAGAGATGCACTGGCTAATTCAGAATCATTCCTGACATATATGCCAGAAATCCCTAAAGATGACGCTCAGTCTTCTTGCCCTGAATGCCATCACGTACAGTCAAAGGTACCCGCTATTACCTTCACAGCGGAAGATATGCTTCTCAAAGATAACAAGCACGATCTACCTTTGTACTATACTGGATACATCGGTTCAACATGCATTGAAAGGGTACAGGTTGATTCGGAGTCTGCACTCAGCATCATCCCCAAAAGGCTCCTCTACTTCCTCGGTATACCACTATATAGGTTGTCCGCAACCACTACAACAATATACGGTTTTAATGCCGGAAGTAGTCATCCACTTGGGAAAATTCGACTCTGTTGCTGAATCGGGAGCCTGAAGTCAGAAGTGACGTGCTATGTCATTGACGCTGACACATCATACAACTTGCTACTGGGACGACCGTGGATCCATGCCAACTGGATCATTCCCTTCACTCTGCACCAGTGCTTCAAATATGTTGAAGATGACGCGACAGTACAAACTGTCTTCGCTGAGAAGCAACCATTCAAAGGGGTAGAAAATTACTTTACTGACGCTCTCCTGTATCAAGAGACTGGTGAAACCTCGAAAGAATCATTGCCGGACGATGATGATAGTGACAATGAGACAGATTCAGAATCTGAAGCAGACATGCCAGCCATTTTGATTGGTGAACCAATTATAGCATGTCTTAATAATCCCCAATGTAACACTCCTTCTGAAGATGAGGGCGAATGGGTAATTAATGATAATATTTCCTTTGATTATCCTGTGAGTGTTGGGTTGTTTGAATCCATTACGGATAGCTCTCTGCACATGCCCTTACCTAGACCAAGTGCATCCGAGACACCCATGGAATCTGTAGAAGGGGCCGTTTTAGTGATC
The DNA here is from genome assembly GCA_038442645.1 of Agave tequilana. Classification (NCBI taxonomy): domain Eukaryota; kingdom Viridiplantae; phylum Streptophyta; class Magnoliopsida; order Asparagales; family Asparagaceae; genus Agave; species Agave tequilana. The sequence goes on along the minus strand of JAVJIF010017716.1, from coordinate 22,989 downwards.
CCTCCATCCAAAGAAGGTCAGTCACCGATAATTTTCGGTAAAGCCCAACCACGAGGGTCCACAGCCACAGATTCAAGTTCAGACTCAGACACCCCGCAATTTTTTCATTATGCGCGACCAGCGCACCATATGATGAGGAAAATGGGGTACAACCTAAAGCATGGAGAGGGCCTGAATTTCGAAAAAGGAAGGCGTAGTTTGCTGCGTAACTTTGTGCCAAAAGGGAAACCTGTAAATTACTATGATAACACACGAAGGGGGTTGGGATACGTTACACCCACACTACCAGCAACGGTTCAATTCAGGGATGGCGAACCGATTCTATCACATTCTGCCTCCTCCTCCGAGTGGGACTCAGATGTCAGTGTAGGAATGATGTTCGAGAATCTCACCGTTAATATGACTTCAAGTAGTCAATTGGAGCCAGCGGAAGCTACTGATGAGGAACCATGGGTTCAACAATTGGAACTCCAATGGGAAAACCGATTCGAACTGCGCGAACCACCTACCGAAGACAAGGTGATGCAGGTCAACTTGGGTAGTCAAGATTACCCTAAATCCATCTTTATAATTGAGAATTTATCACTTATGGAAAAAGAAGAATTAATAATACTCGTAAAGGAGTATATAGACGTCTTCGCATGGAACTACGAAGACATGCCCGGACTTGATTCACAAGTGGCCATGCATCGTCTAAATATCAAACCTAACGCCAAGCCAGTCAAGCAGCAACAACGTCGGTTTCGCCCGAACATTATGGAGGCTATTGAAGTCGAAGTTCATAAGCTCATTGCATGTGGCTTCATACGGGAAGAACAGCATCCAGATTGGGTTGCTAATATCGTTCCCATCCTCAAGAAGAATGGGAAAATACGGATCTGCATCGACTACCGTGATCTTAATACAGCTTGTCTTAAAGACAAATTCTCACTGCCCATCACCGATGTCATGATTGATAACACCTGTGGATTCGAAAGAATGTCTTTTATGGACGGCTTTTCAGGGTACAATCAGATTAAGATGTATCCCGACAACGAGAAGCATACTTCGTTCCGAACACCATTGGGGGTATACTGCTACACTGTGATGCCCTTCGGACTAAAGAACGCTGGAGCAACCTATCAGCGGGCAATGAGTACAATCTTCCGTGATCATCTCTGAAAAACGGTAGAATGCTATGTCGACGACATTGCTGTCAAAAGCCGCAATAAGAATGACCATCTTCGTGACTTGAGAACGATGTTCGACATAATGCGGGCTCATCAACTGAAAATGAATCCGACAAAATCCTTTTTGGGAGTTTCGAGTGACAAGTTCCTTGGATTTATTGTTACATCAAAAGGAATTCATCTTGACCCAGACAAAGTCAAAGCCATTCAGAACATGCAGCCACCGAGGAATCTCAAAGAGCTTAGAGGCTTGCAAGGTAGACTGGCTTATATTAGAAGATTCATCGCAAATCTCTCAGGCCGCTGTCAACCGTTCACCCGACTCATGAAAAAGGGTGCTTCCTTTGTATGGGATCAAGCTTGTCAGGAAGCTTATGAGGATATCAAGAGATATCTCACAAAACCTCCAGTCTTAGTGGCTCCCACATCAGGGAAACCATTCTTGCTTTATGTGAAAGCTATGGACCATTCTCTTGGTGCCCTGCTTGCTCAAAAAGACGACAATGGTCACGAACAAGCCATTTATTATCTGAGCAGGACTCTAATAGGGGCGGAATCTCGCTATAATCCTATTGAGAAGGAGTGCTTAGCTCTTGTCTTTGCCGTTCAGAAGACACGACATTATTTGGTCGGCCAAACCATACATGTCATCTCCAGAGTGAATCCTTTGCGTCTTCTCATGACGAAGCCAGGATCATTGAATTCAAGATTAGCTAAATGGGCGCTTCTTTTGTCTCAATACGACATGATCTTTATCCCTCAAAAGGCGGTTAAAGGACAGGCCCTTGCAGCGTTCTTGGCTGCTCATCCAATTCCGGAACACTCAAAACTTCATGAAGATATTCCAGATGAAGTCTTCGAGTCCAATGTAACCTCAGAGGATGAAGTTTGACAGATGTTCTTCGATGGAGCATCACGAATAGGCCCTAAAGGCAGGATCATCGCCGACGTGGGGGTTGTGTTTATCTCTCCACAGAATCATGTCATTCCTAGAGTATTTTCTCTGACGGAATCATGCTCTAACAATGTAGCGGAATATAATGCTCTACTCATTGGTCTTCAGCTCGCCCACGGAATGGGGGTACGCTACCTTGAAGCTTACGGCGATTCAAAACTGATTATCAATCAGGTTAAAGGCGAATATGAGGTCCGTTACGAGGATTTGGTGCCTTATTATCACACAGTCATCAAATTGGCTAATCTGTTTGATGGCTTTTACATCGGGCACGTATCTCGATCTCAGAATACTAAGGCAGATGCTCTTGCTGTATTAGCAACAACGCTAGCCTTGCCAGTCGACACCGAGTATCACCTTACAGTGGCAACTCGACACCTTGACTGCTCTAAACATATGTTGAGAACCAGAGAGGTTTATAATATCTCGACGGATCTTGAGCCGAGAGATTGACGATTTCCTTTCATCGACTATGCTCTACATGGTATGCTGCCAGACAATCCTAAAGAAGCGGCATCTATCAGACGAAGGTCTCTCCATTTTTACTACGATCCAACTCTGAAGACACTTTACCGTCGTTCATATGACGGTGTCCTCCTCCATTGCCTTTCTAATTCAGAGGCACAGGAAGTGCTTAAAGAAGCACACGACGGCATAGCGGAGCTCATCAGCCAGGTCCAAAACTTAAAAACAGATTGCATAGGCTTGGATATTATTGGCCAACCATGATAGCCGATGCCATCTAATATGCACGAAGGTATAAAACATGCCAAGTTCATGCGGACTTCATACATCAGCCTCCAGAGTTGCTCCACCCAACTGTTGCTTCATGGCTATTTGAAGCATGGGGAATCAATGTCGTAGGGCCAATCAGCCCCTCTTCGACAAAAGGACACCGGTTTATCCTGACAATAACCGACTACTTTTCAAAGTGGGCGGAAGCTATACCACTGGTTGAAGTCAAAACTTCTAACGTGGTTAATTTCATCAAACACCATGTCATCCATCGATTTGGTGTCCCTAGGCGGATCATCCATGATAACGGTCCCCAATTCATAAGCCAGGTATTCTATCGATTTTGCGATAAATATCGAATTCAGAATGTGGCTTCAACTGCCTATAATCCCGCCGCTAATGGCTTGGCGGAAGCATTCAACAAGACGATCATCAAGTTACCCAAAAGTTCGTCTCCTCGAATAAGCGAGATTGGGATAAAAAGCTTGGTGAATGTCTTTGGGCCTACCGAACCACGGTTCGGACCCCGACAGGTAATACGCCTTTTTCCCTGGTATACGGGTGTGAAGCAGTCATACCGTTGGAAATCCATATGTCATCATTACGAGTCGCTCTGATCACTAGGATCACATCAGAGGACAATGATCGGTTGCGTCTTCAAGAACTCGAAGCCTTAGATGAGAGGCAGTTGCAAGCTCAGCAGCACATCGAGTTGTATCAAGCTCGGATCTCAAAAGCCTTCAATAAGAAGGTCAAATAAAGAGTCTTCCAGAAAGGAGATTTGATTTTAACCGTCAGACGACCAATGATCATGACTCACAAAACCAAAGGCAAATTTCAGCCCAAATGGGAGGGACCGTTTGTAATAGAAACAGTCTATTCAAACGGAGCATATCGCCTTATGACTTCAGATGGTGATTTACTCATGATGCCGATCAATGGCAAGTTCTTAAAGAAGTATTATCCTTGATTAAGAAACCTTCTCATGATCAAGTTAACATTACACCTCTGATCAAGACCTTCAAATCCAAGGTACGCAGAAAGATAGCCTCTCTCTTCCTCCAAATGAGATCATACAACCATAAACCAGTAGGAAGCTGATCATACACTGGTTGTCTCAAAAAGAATCAAAGTTACACATGTACTAACCAAATGATCCAACACCTTTAATGGTTAAGGATAGAGGAAAATGTTGGCCTTTAAGCCCAACATAAGTCCTCGACAACTCATTATGCTGAGGAGAATAGCATGGTTAGCCCGACTCAAACGGTAGTTGGTAAAGGCATATCAAACCCGTTGACAGCTGAGGATTTGCTAAAAATTCTAAGGAACCTGTTCCCATTTGATTCCCTCTCCAAAATCACTTACCAATTCTCATCCATGAAATGGTAAGACCACATATAAAGATCTTTCCATCCATTTTGCTTTAAGTTAACATTAAACCTATGACAGTGATCTCCTCATTTTTCTCAGTGAAAACGAGACCTTTTCATGCTATGTTTAACACTACACCTCTGGCATCCATTTCGCTGTTAAGTTAATATTAAACCTATGACAGTGATCTCCTCGTTTTTCTCTGTGAGAACGAGACCTTTTCATGCTATGTTTAACACTACACCTCTGGCATCCATTTCGCTGTTAAGTTAACATTAAACCTATGACAGTGATCTCCTCGATTTTTCTCAGTGAAAACGAGACCTTTCCATGCTATGTTTAACACTACACCTCTGGCATCCATTTCGCTGTTAAGTTAACATTAAACCTATGACAGTGATCTCCTCATTTTTCTCTGTGAGAACGAGACCTTTTCATGTTATGTTTAACACTACACCTCTGGCATCCATTTCGCTGTTAAGTTAACACTAAACCTATGACAGGGATCTCTCAATTTTCGCAATGAAAACGAGATCTTTCCGTGCTATGTTTAACATTATACCTCTAGCATGCATATTTTTTTGTCAAGTTAACATTACACCTCTGACAAATTGCTTTCCGAATCCCTACGAAGTTCTTTTTGTCACGTTAACATTACACCTCTGACATATGATCTTCTATGGAATTCATTTCCTAGCTCCCCAGCAAGTTTCTGAGTCTCACTCAGTCTTTGGTGGACTTGTCTGGTTGTCATGTTAACAATATACCTCTGACAATTCCTTTCAAATCCCGACAAAATTTTGAGCTTGGTGGCTTCTCAATCGGTTATGTCATTGCGACCTCTGAACCGGCAGATAGCCAAATCTCATCCTTCAGTCCGGCAAGGACTATTTCTTTGTCACCATATGACAAATTTCGAGCTTGGTGGCTTCTCAATCGGTTACGTCATTGCGACCTCTGAACCGGCAGATAGCCAAGTCTCATCTTTCAGTCCGGCAAGGACTACTTCTTTGTCATCATATGACAAAATTTCCAGCTTGGTGGCTTCTCAATCGGTTACGACATTGCGACCTCTGAACCGGCAGATAGCCAAGTCTCATCTTTCAGTCCAGTAAGGACTATTTCTTTGTCATTATACGACAAAATTTCGAGCTGGTGGCTTCTCAATCGGTTACGTCATTGTGACCTCTGAACCGGCAGATAGCTAAGTCTCATCCTTCAGTCCGGCAAGGACTATTTCTTTGTCACCATATGACAAATTTCGAGCTTGGTGGCTTCTCAATCGATTACGTCATTGCGACCTCTGAACCGACAGATAGCCAAGTCTCATCTTTCAGTCCGGCAAGGACTACTTCTTTGTCATCATATGACAAAATTTTCAGCTTGATGGCTTCTCAATTGGTTACGTCATTGCGACCTCTGAACCGGCAGATAGCCAAGTCTCATCTTTCAGTCCGGTAAGGAATATTTCTTTGTCATTATACGACAAAATTTCGAGCTTGGTGGCTTCTCAATCGGTTACGTCATTGCGACCTCTGAACCGGTAGATAGCCAAGTCTCATCTTTCAGTCCGGCAAGGACTATTCTTTGTAATCATATGATAAAATTTTGAGCTTGGTGGCTTCTCAATCGGTTACGTCATTGCGACCTCTGAACCGGCAGATAGCCAAGTCTCATCTTTCAGTCCGGCAAGGACTATTTTCTCAAATGGCTGCAATACAACTTGAAAGCGAGAATTCAGAGGATAAAACAAGTTGGAATACAACAGGGGAGTCAAAACGAAATTACTTTTATTGATTCCAAAAAAAGGTTACATGAATGCACAAATTACAAGTTACAACGGTGCTTCATAAGACTTGATCCGTTCTTCAAGAGTGGCCAGCCTTGTCTTCCTCTCTTCAGCAGCCCTGATAAGTGTCTGCGACCTCAACTCGGCCTCATTAAAGCTCGCCGTCTGGGCCAAGTGAGCTTCAATTTCAACCAAGGTTACCCTCTGTGCTAGCTCTTGCCGCAAGACTTCATCATTTTGGGCCTTAAGCTGTTCAAGTCGGGCAGTCTTCTCAAGACGCACTGGTTCAGCCATGGACAAAAGGAGATTAGCTTTCCTGATCATTTCCTTAGCCTTTTCAATTTTATCCTTAGCGTCAAGAAGAGCACTGCTAGAAGCATCTATGACATCCCCGAGCTCTACTTTCCTTGTCTCCAAGGACTTTAAATCAGAAGAAATGACCTTAGCAGCTTCCTGAGCGGCGAGATGAGCTTCATGCATCTGAGCAACAAGGTGCGCAAACTGCTCGTTAACTAAAGACTCCAGATCCGAATGACTAAGACGGCGCCATTCGTCCACATCCCTCTCAAGTCTGTCCACCAGAAGCTCCAATACGGCGGCCTGGTCATCCCCTCCAAAGTCCCGGATACTGTCAATGCTTCGGGAGAGGACCACCTTTAAAGCAGAGAACGAGGTAGTCGAGCCCTTCAAGACCAAAGCAATGGATCGCTCAAGCTCTTATAAAAGCTATCGACTAACTCAGCCACGAATTCGTTCTCGGTCTCAATTACTCCCGGCAAACGAGCAGCCCCTGAAGACAGAGTTTCCACTGGCTTTATTGACATTACTGTGTAAGGAATAGTAGAAGCACTGGCTGGGGTAATACAAGGGGTCGTCGGTGATCTCGAAGGAGTCCTCATTGAAACCAGCACACTAGCCACAACCGAGGTAGGACTAGTGATTATTTCCGGGAGAGCTGGCTCAACCACCAATGTTGGAGAAGTGGGACTGGTAATCACCTTCAGCTCCGCACCTGACAAGATAGGCGGCACTGGCGAAACCAATGGAATCTCACTCATCGATATAGTTGGAAGTGAGGTTGGTTCCATGACTACCGTCCCCTCAATCCCCTTTCCTCCGGCCGGTTCAGGCTGATAAGAGGGCAGGTTGTGATACAAAGCATCCAACTCAGCAGTATTCGCTGAGGTCGAAGTACTTACTTCACCCCTGGTTCCCTCAGGGAGATTGGTTGGCTCTCTTGAAGTCGATGCACCCAGAGGCGGAACACCTACAATAAGACTTTGTTTAGGCAAGGCATAACAAATAGTAGAAGTCAAAAGGTCAAAACAGTACCAAAAGATGGTGTCGCCTCAATTGTCTTGACGGCTGCATCAGTTCCTACATGCTCCATTGGAAAATCTTTGGCGGAATCAACACGAATGGCCGCCCATATTCACTTGCCGAACCCTCCGTGGTCCACCCAAAAGAGCTAGAAGCTACGGGACTCCCTTTTGAAGTCCCAGCGCCCGAAGGACCCACATCAGCCGCATCATCTCCAGACTCTTCCGAGACGGCAAAATAGCCAGCCTCATCACCTTCCTTATAAGTAAACAAGGGATCATAATGCTCCCCTTGTTCTCTGGTAGCCTCAGCTCTCGGGCTTCTCACCGCCTCAGTTCCTGAATCTTAAAGTAAACAATGAGCTACATGGAGCACATAAGAAGTATATTACAAGAATGGAGCTGATCTTACCCGGGTCCGGAGCAGCTTTACCCGTAGTCGGCCTAGGAGCCGACAACTTAATGACTAATGGGGCAGGAGGAGGAGGAGGTGCAGATAATTCGCCCTCTGCAACAACCGTAGGAGCGTAGCGACGAGGCTTCTTCACTACCCTCTTCCTACGAGATCCACCTTCCCGCTTTCGCTTGAAGTGGACGTCAGCATCTTCTTCCTCCACTTCTTCCACATCAGCATGTTCTATCGGGGTCGTGCCTACCCCACCAGAAGCAGCTGTTGGAGCCTCAGCACCTGTATCCGCCTCAAAGCGAGGACTTCCTGCATCCGAGGCTTCGCTATCATCAACAGCAATGAATTCCCCGAAGCCTGGAACGCGGACCCTCTTACCCTCGCTCTTCTCAGTGACCTTCCGCTTCAGCCGCTGAGAGATTAACTTCACACCAAAGGAATTAATAGAAAATCCAGTGGGTGTGGAGTTCGAAGTTCTATACCACTGGCAGAATCCCAGGGTCGTCAGAAGGTTCGGAGTCCTTAGCAGCATGCACAGCCGCGCCTCAGTACAGCCAGCAATAAAGAACCGCCAGGCACGAGCTCCATCAATCAGACTCCCCATAAAGGCCAGACTGCTGTTCGGATTACCTACATATAGTTGGTCATACCCAAACTGGCGGGCAAACCGACTCGGAACATAGGGCTCCAGGTAACAGGTGTCCCAACTTCTATACAACAAGTGTGATGGCCGGATGCTAACCAGCCACTCAAAGATTTCCCGACTCAATGACGTCTGCCCTTCTCCCACATCCTTGAATTCTTCACCATAGACCGCATCGCGAATGTAGGGGAAGCATCGGAAAAGGCTATAGACGTCATGACGGCACAACAGCTTACGGACCGCAGCCACATAAGTCTTTGACCACGAACACCCCTCGAATCGACGGAGAAGCGCCATTCGAACACCTTCTGGGGGCTCCTCTCCGGCTTGTATGATGGAAGGACAGTGAAGGGCGAACCATGCCATTAGATAAGTATGTGGCAAACCTATTCTGGGGTTTGGTCCGTCGCGAGGCAAGATAGTCCCCTTTCCCCGCTTCGTTGTTGGTGGCCTACAGAAAGCCTCCATCAATGCACGAAGGCCTCTTTGAATACAGCACACCATGGCTGGAAGAAGTCCAAGGGAACGACCACGGACTAGACGAACGGCAGGCAATAAGACAGTCGGATGAATGACATCGCCAGACGAAGATGGCACCACACATCTCTTCAACCCGACCGTTAAGAAGCCAGCTAGAAGTGCCTTCCGGGACGTCGGTCGACGAGCCTGGTGGTGGAAACTCCGAAGAATATCGCCTTTCTCATAGGGTCCGTCATCTTCTTCCAGAATCAAATCCCCTTGAGAGTGCTCTTGCATCCGGCGAAAGATGTCTTCATCTGCAAATCCGCAATGAGCCGCTTCCGGAGTACCTTCCAAGTCGGGGAACAAATAATTTCCCCAGCTTTTCAAACTGCATGAAGCTCCCTTACTGCTCCCATGCATACTGGAACAAATGTAGAGGTGACACATCAATTCCCAGTAGGTCTCAAGCAAAGCGGGCTCCTGCTTCTCCAGAAGTGCCAATTCCGCCTCACACGGGAAATATTCTTCATATGGGAGAGACCCCAAAGGTGGAGCAGAGACTTCCCACATCTCGTGCAGAGCCATACCCAATTCGCCAACAGGGGTGGAGAAGGTCCCTGTAGCCGGGCAGTATAACTCAAAGATGGCGTAGAAGTTCACTACGCTCATCTGAATACCATAACAGGTCGCCCTGACGGCCTCATAAAGTCCCAGCCTCTCCAGATCCTCCTCAAAATGAGCAAGGACATATAGAGTCAAGTCCCTCCACCATGCCTTGGGAGGGTGAATCCATCCCGGAGTCCTGAAATCAGTGGCTGGATAATTGCTACAAACCTTAAAGAATTGATTTCCAAAGGTCTGAGCCACCGCGGGGTTTTTCTCCCACTGGGATGTCTGGAAGTACATTCCCTGGGTGGAGACCCAATATGCAGCGAGGAGGACCCGCTCTTGTGTAACCGGGAGACGGAATTATCAACTTCCCTATGTGAACGAAGTCAGTAGTCCGAGTTACTTGCCACTGCATCTTTCGAGCTCTCGTCACGCATTGAAAGAAAGACAAGGGAAAATGCCGCTTGCTGGATGGGAGATAGTACTTCTCACCATCCAATTTGAAAATCCACTGCCCCTCTCCGGCTAGCAGCTGGTGATCGTTGTCTGGTGCTGCATCTCCGAACATGAAGCCGGGCTTTCGATAGATTCTTCGGTCGGAATCTTCAAGGGGAGCAGTAGTTAAGATGCTCCTCATGGTGCGCTGATCTCTACCATGAATAAGTGCATCCCGAGCAGGAGCACTTCGCTCGCTAAATAGTGAAGTATGCCCTTGAAACTGCAGGCTGACGTTGCCATCTAGCCCCCTGGCTGTGCCAAAGAGACTGTTCCGAGGACCAGGAGTATAGTGCACTGCAAGAACAAGAAGAAACAATGATTAGTTCATCAGCCAAACAAGAGCTAAAACAAGAATGCAATTTCTGTTAAGGCATAGCCTCGCTCTCCGAGCGAAGCTGGCCTAATGATAGCTTCGCAGCTGCAGCGTAACTCCGCATTCCACACGAAAGCAGGATGCCGGAAAATATCCAAGTGTTAGCTTCGCTCTGGAAGCTTGACCTCGAACAACATAATGCGACAAAGCCCCAGGGGTCCTTTTCAGTTACACTCCAAAGGCTAGCTTCGCACCCTATCATTCAATAGGATGTGAACCGCCTAAGGGATAGCTTCGCCTGGAAGCTTGAAGAAGAGACCCTTCGGTTCTAAGATTCCCAATCAAGAAATCAAGGGAAATTCAGGGAATTGAACTCCCTAAGATCACGAGATCCTGATTGATCGCTCTGGATTCATCGAAAGATAGCCAGAAATTGGCTTTAAAAGAGAGATGAAAATCTCTGATCAAAAGGGAAAGATCCCTACTCGCGATAGATTGTTCGATGACCGGAGGAGGAGAAGGACCCTCTGTCGTAGAGGTTGCTACCACTTTTCCTGCTCGTCTTTTGGGAGCCATTGGAGAACTGTGGAAGCTCTTGAATTCTTGAACGAAGAAGAAAGAAGAAGAAAAGAGTCAGAGTGCTCTGAAAATTCAAAGAGAAGTGGTGCCTTCTCTTTCAGCCCGATCAGGCTTTTATAGGCTAATGATTGCCTAAATGTCGCCTCCTCGAAATGAGCGCAGATAGTCGTTTCAAATTAATTTGAAACGGCGCCTAAAGCGCCTTCCCGAGAAGCGCTGCTTCAGCCCCGCTAAGGGCTAACTCTGCCGTGAGTCCAGTGTTGACTTAGCACGACGCTTGAATAACTTCGCTGAGAAACATACCTAGGCTCCGCCAAAAACACATCTCTAGCTTCGCGAAAATTCTGCGATAGCTCCGTCAGAGGTTTATTCCTGACTCAGTTGGGCGTCAGTCTCCAACTTCGCCAAACGTTTAGCTCCGCTGAGAGCTTCTAATTCCTCCTAAGGAAAGGACTTACTAAAGCTAGTCCACTTCAGGTCTTCTCGATTCAAAAAGAGAGAAACAAAGCAGATAAGCAGAAAGTAAACTTTTATTGATTCAAAAGGGAAGATACATTGATACTACTACATCAAGGTTGTGTTTCGTACAATAGAATCATTTGCTCCAAAGGCATATAAGTGGTCCTATCTACTTCCAAGCCAAACCAACTGGACATGAAAGGCCTTCCTCCTGCACAAGACCGTAATCCTTCGCATAATGGCAGATTTTGCCATCAAGGAGCTGGATCGTCTTTGATGAAAATTGACAAAGGACCGGTTGCCACCAGAAAGCCAGATCTTCTTTGATCAAAATTGATAAAAGAAGGATCCGAGACCTTACAGGTGACGTCCGCTTTCCCGAAGTGGATCATCTCGGATAAACGACTACCAGTCCCGCCTCGAAGTGGATCATCTCAGATAAGCGACTGCCAACCTCTTCTGGGAACACACATCAGCTGCCCCAGTTTATTCCTCCTGCTTAGGATTTAAAGTTTCAACTGGAAAAGCAAGAGGCAACTTTCTGGTCTCTTTCATCAAAACAAAAGACTGGCGAACATAGCTCACTGCAACCCAAACTGGAAACAAGTTAGCAGTAAGTCAAGGAAAAGCTGCAAAAGTGAAATGCTAAGTCAAATTCTTTGGGACGAAGCAATTTATATCTGATTCAGTTGCAATTTAAGGATGGATTTCAGTTTCAGTTAAGCAGAGGATAGCCTCGCTTGCACAGTAATGATGGGCTAGCTTAGCATAAGCCAAGTCCTAGCCTCGCCTGTACGGCTAAGCCAGACTGATCCAGAGGGACGCAGTCGTGACCCCAACTGTATGGCAAGACTGGCTCAACTTTGACGAGACTAAGTCCCAATTCTTGCCTATGTGGCGAACTTAGCAGACAAGCATGCAATGATCTTTCTTTGATCAAGCAAAAATGATAGCTTCGCTGGGAAGCTGGGAAACAGGGCTGAAGCCCTTCTCTACAAATCAGTCAGATACAAAATGAAGAACAAGGGAAATCAATCCCTGAGGCAGCTGATAAAGCTAAATTAAGGGAGAATAAACTCCCTAAAGTCATTTGTTCATTGATAAAGTCCCTGGATGACCGAGACTCACCAGTTCTTGGCCGGTTAATGACCAGAGTAGGCACCCCCACTATTTCAGAAATCTGAATATATTTCTCTGAACAGCCAGGAGAAGTCATGAATAGATTACTTCTCTGAAGAGGACTTCAAGTGTCCTATTTATAGGCCTCATGGCCTGATCGCACCGCTGCTGCTTCAAGCATAGAAGCGCGAGCGAATTTAAGGCATTTACTGAGCCTTGAGAAAGGAATAGTCTCCCTCGGAAATGCGCAAGGAAGGAATGATCTCCCTCGTTAATGCAAGAGAAGTTATTTCAACTTCGGGAAAGGAAATAATCCTTCTCGTAACTGGCCGAAAGCAGTTGGCCTCGGGAAAGGAACGACGTTCCAAGATCAATTTGAAGCGAATCTACTCTGGGAGGCTCGGACGCGGATTTACCCAGACGCAGAGCTACCCAGACGCGAAGCTACCCAGAATTGCGAATCTACACGATTCCTCGACAAACTTATTCCAATCCAGAAGCAGGATTGGAAGCGAAGCTGAACTCAACCACCATGACGACGTTCGTACTTCACATACCATCAATCAAAGCAATTTAAAGTATTTCGAAGCCTGAACCATTCCATTGCAGACTTTTGAAAACTTTGAAGGGGGTCCTGTTGACACTTTAAAAAGACAAGATTCTTACTGGCCTGAACAATGTCTAAACTTGTTGACATTTACAAAAGACAAGTGACAGACAAGCTGACGACCAGTTCTGTACCCATCTCCGAGGGACGTGGTAGTGTTGGCTACCGTCTGTTATAGCTCATTGAGCTTTCTGTTTCCTATTCCCCTCTTAGCGGAGGGCCTTGCCTCAGCATGCCAGGGGTCTGTTCAGGGTCGTGATCCCAGATATGCATGGAATACACCCACCCGATTTTCTTGACCATTGAGTTTCCAATTAACATAAGAAAACGGCGAGTCGGGAACGCTTGTTATTTGGTTACTCTCTCGTTCAGATCATGGTACCTGTATGCCATGTTCGAATGGGTTCGGTCGGAGTGCGGGCTTCGATATGAACTGCCAGTGGTATGGAACACTGGAAGAGAGTGATTAAAATACCAGGTGGTACTGATTGTTACATGTTTATTATTATTTCCTTTATACTTATTACACTTTCTGATATCTTATTAACCATCATGTTACATGTATACTGTGCACCGATACAGGTATATTATAATGTGATTATATTTGTTATATATTTCCTGATGTCTTACTCATTGCTATGTCACATGTATATTTGCCACTTCCTATATTTTTCACAGCCACACTATGCATGTACATGAATATTCTGCATTTTCGATATTATCTGTTTCATGTATACTGAGTAGACACACTGTTATTGTATGTGTATAACACCGTAGTATGATTACTCTACATACCCCATATCTCCATGTTTATCTTCATCACGACAATATCTCGTTACTGTTACTATTAGGTACTTGTATCACTGCTATCGGTCATTTAAACACATTAATTTATGAATTCACTCAACACCGTGTCATATCGCATCTATTTAGAATTATATATAAACAATATAGAAACATAAGCCCCCAATACGACTTACTTACTATCTCAATATTCACTGTAAATAGATGTAGTTGGTGACACAGCCGAACTTGTTAATTAATAGTCCTGATAGTATATTAGGTAACATTGTGGTAGTATCACTGTTATAACATACGAAGTATTGATGATGTTAAAATGTGACACTTGTATATTTCTTCCGATTGTTATTATCATTATATTGTATCACCGGTATATAAATATGTATTATCTATTATTTTTGTGCTTGTATTACTATAGTATACATTACTGCTTTTCATTTTACCACTCACTAGGTCACTTTCTGACAACCCTGGGTTTGCGTGCCCGGATTGGAGATGCCATATCATATTATCAGATATTTCACTGGATTCACATAGGAGACTCGTTATCGATACAATTTCATAGGTATCTTTATTATTTAGTCTTTATTTTCTTATTTATCCATATTTCTCTATCTATCATGATCACTAACCGTTTTCTGCATGTATTATTGTACTTATTTAATGCTGAAACCATTGTGTATATTATGTTTATTCCCTGTACTGTGCCTTAACGTACATATGTGAGGGTACCTTATGTGGGTATGTCTGCCCTGCGTATGTATGTCGCAGTACCGTCTCCGTACCCTCGGGATCAGGGCGCTACAGAGTGGTATCAGAGCTAGGTTCATACCTGATGTGGGCAACCACCTAGGTCAATGCTCGGGCTCTTACCAATAGTACAATCAGGTTCAGATTAGAACTCGTCTGTATAATTTCAGCTATGAGTACAAGAATACCATCTCGTTGACAAGTCATTCCTTGACCTTTTTCAATTCCTTAATTTCAGTTGTCAACCAGAATAATCTGATTTCCTTCTCGCTTTCTCTTCATCCTATTGCATCCAATCCTTTATCTTTGACTCACGACGTTCATTCTCCATCCTGCTTTCACTATCGATATCAGAGTGGCGCAGTGGAAGCGTCGTAGGCCCATAACATTCAGGCTCTAGGACTGTAAATATTATTTTCCCACCTGAACTGAAATTTCGAGGATGAAATTTTTTGTAAGGTGGGCAGGAATGTAACCCCCCGATCCTTGATGTACATATCACAATGGCAGTATTTGATATGACGTACAAATTTGATTTGACCTTCCTGGTAGTTAAATTGAGCCGGTTTTAGTTTCAAATATTATTTTTCAATATTTTAGA
Source organism: Agave tequilana (assembly GCA_038442645.1). Lineage (NCBI taxonomy): Eukaryota > Viridiplantae > Streptophyta > Magnoliopsida > Asparagales > Asparagaceae > Agave > Agave tequilana. Next base: position 7,801 of record JAVJIF010017716.1, on the reverse strand, counting down.
TTTTTCAAACTTTTCTGAAATTTTTTCTGGATTATTATGAAAAATCTTCACAGTCGGTGTCGACCGATACAGATAATAGGCTATACAATTTTAAATTCACAAACGGGGTTGAATTTTAAGAATCTGTTTTCAAATTATTCTTTAAAATCATATTTTTTTTCTTTTCAGACATTTTTTGGGATTTTTCTGAAATTATCAAAATTCGGCCAAACCGGTGTCGCCCAGTATCGGCGATACATTTCAAGATTTTTAACTTACAAACCAAATAGAATTTCTAGAATCCGATTTCATATTACTCCCCAGCATAATATTTTCTATTTTATGTAATTTTTGGAGAATGTTCGGACTAGTCAAACATCGACCCAATTAAAATATTAATTAATAAGCTTATTTTACTATTTCTTTCTTTCTTTTTCTCCTCCAATCAATTAATTCCTTCTTCCCCAAGCCTAGCAACCGCCATACTCCTCCACCGCCTCTTAAACCCATCCCACCCCGCCTCTTTCTCTCCTCTCTAAATAAAATTCCCCCTCTCTTTCTCTATCTCTATTTCATTTCTCTCTTCCTCTCTCTTTCTCTGTCTCTCTCCCTCTCTCTTCGTTGTCTCTCTCTCTCTCTCTCCCCCTCTTTCAAACTCTCCATCTCTCTTTATCTTTTTTATTAAATCCTCTCTCTCTCTCTCACTATATCTCCTTTACTCTATCTCTCTTTCACCCTTTTCTCACCCTCTCTCTGGACCTGACCGGCTGCCAAGCCTGGCGACCACCTCAGGCCCCTCAATCTTCTCTCTCTTCTCCTTCCTCTTCTTCTTCTTCTTCTTCTTCTTCCAGTTCTCCTTTCTCTCTCTCTCCCCCCCTCTCGTTGACCACCGCCGGTGACCAGAGCCGTCACGGCTGGTCTCCCTTGCTGCCGGCCAACGGAGCTGACCGGCCACAACGCACAGCAGTGAACGCTGCCGTCGCCGCTGCTGTGTTGTTCTATCAGGTTTGGGTGTAAACCCGAACCCAATAACCTCATTGGGGGTTTTGGATATAAACCCAACCCGATAACAACCCAATAACTCATCACTTAAGTTATGGGTTTGGGTATCTGATCTGAACCCGATCCGTTAGCAACCCAGACCCACTCTAAAACTCATTAAAGGTAAAATTTTAGAAACCCCCTGTTAAATAAATCTATTTCACTAAAAACCTTTAAATAACATATTTGACCCATTCTTAGGTATTTTAGTGTTCGGGCGATATCTTGAGCATTCGAACTCCGAATTGGACGATTCTAGAACAGTTACGACCGTAGAAAGATGGGCTACATTCCTGTGCCACCTAAGTGAGTGTTTTTCTTTTATAAGTTTTATTTTATCATGTTTAATTAAGTAAATTGGTTTTAAATTGAGATTATCAGTAAAATTGAAATTATTGATTTATAAATCGTGTAAATAGTGAATAACGATAAGTAAAATACTACTTTCTTAACATATTTAATACAACAAATTTAATTGTGATTATTGATTTAATATAAAATTCCGGTGAATTAATTAGATATTGATAATAAGTGATTATTGGATTATTGATAAAGCCATTAGTTTAGTGATTGTTGGATGATCATAACTTAATAACTATTAAAAAAGTTGTGAAGAGTTTGAAAAAATAGACTTGTAGATAATTTTCTTATTAATGAAATCGCTACAACAACTAATATATTTAGACACATGTTCATGTTACACATATCACTCGGACACACTCACTGTTACCGAGCCACCGATATACTTGGCATTGCACAAGCATGTGTCGTCATGATTGTAGACACCGTTATTATATGTATCTGTATGATCGTTACACTGATATTCTAGTACATCGAGCACTGTATTTCATATAAACATATGTTATACCGAACACTGTCATTCCATGTACCATTATCACTGTTACACTGATACTTTTACACTAGACATGATTAGTCAATGTTTTTGTACCACTAATACACGGATACGCACTGACATTAGATCTGTTATACGGATACTCTATACACAGTTATTTCATATCACTGTTACATGGATTCATTCGATATATATGTGTGTTTATTGTTTCTGTACCCTCGTTGCTTAAATCACTACACCTGTTACATAGATTCACACGTATACATGCTTTGGTTGTCATGTCTTCATGTTGCCTGGATAATTGTTCCTATTACGTGATTTACTGTTACATGACTATTCCTTTATTCTGTGATATGGGTATCTTATGCTATGCATAATTGTTTCCTGTAATCCTGATCTTGATATGATACTCCCATTACTGGACACGTGAGCTGTTGATATGCGATGTGTGAAACTAAGTGCCACGTGGATCCGAGCCACGGGGGCCATCTCTAGAGTCTCACATCTCCTATTTCTCATTATCTTGTTTCATGCTATCAATAGAGCTCATGTCTTGTTATCTTGTTACATGTATCATGCATTATTCTTTTCCTGATATACTGTGTAGACTAAATATAATAAATACAATACGGGTTGGGGTCGACTTGACGGTTGACTAGATCGTATCGGGTGGATGTCTGGATCCATTGTTAGTCCCACTGCATGGAACGTGGTAGTGCTGGCTACCGTCTGTTATAGCTTATTGAGCTTCCTGTTTCATGTTCCCCTCTTAACGGAGGGCCCTGACCTCAGCATGACAAGGGTCTGTTTAGGGTCGTGATCTTAGGTATGCACATGATACACCCACCCGATTTGAGCCCTTGACCATTGAGTTTCCAATTAACATAAGAAAACAGTATAAACATTAGTGACATCGGGAACGATTGTTATTTAATTAATCTCTCGTTCGGATCATGGTACCTATATGCCATGTTCGGATGAGTTCGGCTAGAGTGTGGGGTTCGGCATGAACTGCCAGTGGTATGAGATACTGGAAGAGAGTGATTAAAAAATCAGGTAGTACTGATTATTATTATTATATAAATAACATGACTTGCTCGATACATGTATATTATTGTTTCTTTTATACTTGTTACACTTTCTGATATCTTATTCCCCTATCATGTTACATGTATACTGTGCACCGATATAGGTATATTACTATGTGATTATACTTGTTATATATTTCCTGATGTCTTATCCATTGCTATGTCACATGTTTATTTGCCACTTCCTATATTTTCCACAGACACACTATGCATGTACACGAGTATTCTGCATTTTTGATATTATCTGTTCCATGTATACTGAGTAGACACACTGTTATTGCATACGTACAACACTGTAGTATGATTACTCCACGTACTCCATATCTCCATGTTCATCTTCATCATGACAATATCTCGTTACTGTTACTATTAGGTACCTGTATCACTGCTACTGGTCATTTAAACACATTAATTTGCTTAGAAAATCACTCAACACCGTGTCATATCACATATATTTAGAATTATATATATACAATATAGAAACATAAGCCCCAATACGACTTACTTACTATCTCAGTTTTTCACTATAAATAGATGTAGTTGGTGACACAGCCAGACTCGTTGATTAATATTCCTAATAGTATATTGGGTAATATTGTCGTAGTATCACTGTTATAGCATACGAAGTATTGATGGTGTTAAAATGTGACACTTGTATATTTCTCCAAATTATTATTATTATTATATTGCATCATCGGTATATGTTTAACATGTATTATCTATTATTATTGTGCTTGTATTACTATAGTATACATTACTGCTTCCTTCATTTTTTCACTCACTCGGTCGCTTTCTGACGACCCTAGGTTTGCGTGCTCAGATTGGAGATATGCGATATCATATTGTCAAATATTTCACTGGATTCACATAGGAGACTCGTCATCGATACCATTCATAGGTATCTTTATTATTTAGTCTTTATTTTCTTATCTATCCATATTTCTGTATCTATCATGATCACTAACCACTTTCTGTAGGTATTCTTCTACTTATTTAATGCTAAAACAATTGTGTATACTGTGTTTATTTCCTGTACTGTGGCTTACCATACATATGTGAGGGTATTTCTACCCTGCATATGTACGTCGTCGTAGCGTCTCTGTACCTTCAGGATCGGGGCGCTATAGATACCCTTATTCAACATGTGATACATTGTATTTAGATATATTTATGACATGTGATATATTGTATCTAGACATGTATACTTTTCTTATTTCACTCTCCTTGTGTGTGTGTGTGTAATCCCTTCGTAAATGATATACTGATTTTTCTTCTTCTCCAAATTATTATGGTATCAGAGCTCTCTTGGGTTTTAGTTTAACTCTTTTTGGGTTTAGCCTTTGGGCTTTAATTTTTAACCTTTTTTGGATTTATTTTAACTTTCTTGGGTTCCAATTTAACCCTTTTTGGGTTTAGCCTTTGGGCTTTAATTTTTATTCTTTTTGGATCTATTTTAATCTTATTAGGTTCCAGTTTAACCCTTTCTGGGTTTAACCTTTGGGCTTTGATTTTTATTCTTTTTGGAACTATATTAACCCTCTTGGGTTCTATTTAACCTTTCTTTGAGTTTTATTAAACTTTGATCTCTATTAGCTTTTTTCTCAAGGATGAGAAAGGGTTATTCAATTTTTCTATTCTAGATTTTCAACTCCAAAATGCTTAGAATTACACTGCATAGCCTTTCACAATGCAGTATAATTTTCATACTTTTAGAGTCTAGAGTTATGTTCAGGGCATCTTAAAATATCCGTCAACTGTCACTTAATCATCGTATGCTTCTGCATCGTGCTCTCAGTCTCATACTACATCAGCAGTTACTCAGGATCAGTGGGTTTACACTGATGAACTAATCATGGCATATATTATGCGATCGGTCTCCATTCCCATTTGTCTGTCTATCAGCAGTTCAACCTCATCCAGAGAACAGTGGTTAGCCCTAAGTCATATATTCATACAGATCGATCTTGCTCGGGAGTATCAGTTATGTCAGGCTCTTCAGGAGGCCAAGTAGGAGGATCCCTCAATTCAATACTTCTACTCTCTACTTTTCGGATATTAGGAGAAACTGCAGACCATGAATGTTTCATTTTCAGATTTCATGTTTGTCTTCGCTCTTGAGCTCCAAAAGCAAAGAGATCGTCGAAATTTGTTTCACTTTGCGATGCGACTTCATCCTGAATTTGAGGCACTTCGTAGCAGTATTCTTCGTCGTCATCCACTACCCAACCTCACTGAAGCAGTGGCTGAGTTCACCTCTGAGGAGACACGTCTCCGAATGCTGTCATCATTATCTGCTCCAGTTCAGTCAGTCTCCTCAGCCAAAGCTCTTGTGGTACCATATCATCCTTCTACTTCTTGTGGCCCACAGAATTGCGAGCATCCTTTCGTGGGAAAATGAATCTAGGACAACAGTTTCGTGGGTCCTCAACTCAGCAGTATAATAATTGTGAAGGTTGTCATTTTACTAAACAAGTTGCTGTATCTTTTGGCTCTAGCAATCACATGGCTTCAAAATTCTTTGATTTAGTTCACTCTGATATTTGGGGACCAGTTCCTATCTCCTCTTTTTTGGATACAATTATTTTATTTGTTTTGTTGATGACTGCTCTCGATACTCATGAGTTTATCTCATGCAAAATCGATCTGAACTATTGCAAATTTATACTGAATTCACACATATGATTTATACTCAATTTTACATACGTATAAATTTTTTTTTCTGACTACCTTGTTAAAATCTCATGGCACCATTTCTCAACAATCTTGTCCACACACACATCAACAAAATGGAGTTGCCGAGCGTAAACATAGACATATTCTTGAGGTTACGAGATCACTACTAGTTTTTACACCAGTTATAAAATGTTATTGGGTAGAAGCTGTTTTAACTGCAGCTCTGCTCATCAACATCACTCCATCCTCTGTTATTGCTGCTCTTTCTCCATATACTCATCTGCATGGTTATTTTTTGATTATTTCCTTCTTCGTATTTTTAGATGTGTTGTTTTGTTCTTCTTCCATCTCAGAAACGAGATAAATTATCCTCCAAAACTAATGAAATGTATTTTTCTTGGATATAGCTCTGCTTATAAAGGATATCGGTGTTACGACCCTATTACCAAATGTCTTCACATTGCCCAACATGTGTCATTCTTTGAAAAAGTTCCTTACTATCATTCTTCTTACAAAGAGAATCTCTCATTTCTCGACACCGGCACATCCGTGGAGTCTTCCACTCAACATGTTCCTATATACAGACCTTCTCCACACACTTATACATCGTCTGTCTCATCAATTCTACAACTCACTGAGTCTTTTTCCTCATCTATGAATGATATTATTACTAAAACGCCGTTTATGCCTGCTCCAACTTCAATGGGTGATCAGCCTCTTTCTCGTAGAAGTCCTCCACGCATCTGTCACCCTCCTACTCGATATTGCATTTCAGCTACCACATATTCTCCTATGTTATCAGTATTTATTTATACTATTAACTCTCTACTAGAACCTAAGTCATATTCTGAGGCTGTCAAATCTCCAAAATGGCAACATGCAATGAATGAGGAACTAGCAGCATTCCAACGCACCAATACCTGGGATCTTGTTCCCATGCCACCTGGCACAAATTCTGTTAGCTGCAAATGGGTATATAAAATCAAGACCAAATCTGATAGTTCTATTGAATGATACAAGACTCGTCTCATTGCTAAGGGATTCACACAGGAGTATGATATTGACTATGAGGAGATACTGGCTCATGTGACCAAAATGACATCTATTCGCACTCTTACTGTGCTTGTTGTTGCTCAATGGTAGCCACTCTATCAAATGGATGTTAAAAACGCCTTTCTGAATGGTGATAGGTTGTTTATATGCAGCCTCCTCCTGGTGTTTCTGCTCCTCCTGGACACGTATGTAGACTTCGACGAGCTATTTATGGTCTAAAACAGGCTCCGCATGCTTGATATGAGCGCTTTCGACAGTTTCTCCTACCTGCTAGTTACACACAAAGCATAGCTGATTATGCAATGTTTCGGCGCTCCACTCCTTATGGTATTGTGCTTCACATCTTATATGTTGATGACATGGTTATTACCAGAAGTGACATCTTCAATCTGACTTTCAAATAAAAGATTTGAGTTTTCTCCGCTATTTTTTTAGTATTGAGGCTGCCTACTCCTCTCGTGGCTATCTTTTATCTCAACAGAAGTACATTGCTGATCTTCTTGAGCGTGCCAACTTGAGTGATCCTGCTACTCCTACATTCTCTCTTGTTTTCACACCTATGGAGCTTCATCTCAAACTCAGACGCAATGATGGTACTCCATTACCGCAGACTACACGAAACCGAGAACTGGTGGGGTCTCTTATATATCTTTCTGCTACTTGACCAAATATTTCTTAGGTTGTTCGTGTCCTCAGTCAGTTTGTCAGTGCTCCCACATCAGTTCATTACGCGGCATTATTTTGTGTGCTTCGTTATCTCCGAAGCACCATCTTTTGATCATTGTTATACACTTCTGATTCGTCTCTTCTGCATGAGCTTATTCTAATGTTGGATGGGCCGATGATCTGGACATACACTGATCCACCACAAGCTTTTGTATTTTTCTGGGTTCCTCTCGCATTTTTTTGGCATAGCAAGCGTCAAGATGTTGTCTCGGTCCAGCACCGAGGCTGAGTATCGTGTTGTGGCTAATGCAACTTTAGAACTTTGGTGGTTACATGACCTCCTGTGCGATATGAGTGTCTCTGTGGTTGCTCCTTTTCCTATGCATTGTGACAACAATAGTCCATTGCATTCGCATCCAAACCTGTCTTTCATGATCGCACAAAACAT